>JBBPCX010107392.1:0-21872 GCA_037974365.1 Hydrocynus forskahlii
TGCTTATTCATGCACTGAACAGGAAAGGTACACCTCAACATTAATTTCAACGGAGTACAGGGGGAGAACACCCGCAATGCGAGGGAAAGTTTTGTTTTTTTTTTGTCAAGAGGGAGTCGGCTTGTGATGACATCACTCAACCTGGGCTTTCTCACAGGTACTTTAAGGGACGTTCTGGCCAAAATGTTATAAACATGTTTACATGCCTTCTACAGTGGTACCACAGTAGTGAGATTTTCTGGTCTACATACTGGTAGAACCTCATCTGAGGATATATCCTAAAGGTGGGAGGTACTTTCAAAAAAAGAAGGAAGACAGATAGCCAATGTTACTGCTAGGAAGCCAAAAAAATCACACCTGAATTAATTAGCCTGTACATCAGTGGCTGAGCCAACAGTTCTTTGACATTGTGTGGTTCTATGATATTTGCACAATGCATGTCGAGTATTTTAATGAGAGGAACATTGATAGATAAAAGCATGAAAAGGAAATCAATGAAGCAAAGGGACATCACAAAAACAGTTACTTCAGGGTGTGACTGCCGCAGCAGGGAGAATATTAAACAAACAAAACAGTTTGTTCAAAATGGACTGGAGTGTCAGTGTACATTTTGAAACATCCACAACATTAACATTCATTAACTCTTTAATTTCAACGAGGCTCTGGGTTCTAAAGTTACTCAAAATAATTTGCTGTGTCCTCAATAACACAAGATTCATAAATGGTGCAGCCAATACAAATGACAGCCTTCAATTCTCCGGAGATTCTTCAAAGAAGCAGATATACAGCATTTACATATCCAGAGCGACTTACAATCATTAGTCACAGGGACAGCCCCCCCGGAGCATCTGAGGGTTAAGTGTCTTGCTCAAGGACACAATGATAGAAACTGGGGGGTTCAAACCTGCGACTTTTGTTGTCATTGGGTTCACAGGCAAGTGTTTTACCCACTAGGCTACTATCCACCCCCATTAGAGCCATAAGGATATATCCTTTGTTTTTGAATCCTCTTCATTTTCAAGGATATAACCTTCTAATCATCTTCTACTGTGCTTTTTTCCTACATTCCCAGTCATACTGGTGGTCCAGCAAACCACGTCGTTATCCAGATTTGTCCTTCTCGATCATCTCTGTTTGCTCATGAGTGGTACTTAAATATAGCTTCAGCTAACCTAATTTTTTAGCTCTTACCATGACAATTCTTTGAAAATGTTCAAGTCAACCAAATCATAGAATCCCACCATCCTTTTATTTTTAAAGGTCACGGCTCATGTTATTGTTAAAAAGACAAAGCATTGCTATTCTTTTTCTTCCCACTTACAACTGTACAACTTGTGAAAGGAATTCTAAAGCATGCCACTCTTTGATCATAATGTATTCTCTTTCCTATCATGTTTTCCACAACTGCTTCCACCCTCTCCACCCTCTGTGTTTTGCTTTTCACTGTTCTGTTCCCAAAAGAACACTCTCTTTTATGGTCTTTTTTATGGTTCTATGAAGCTATGAGGTTTTTGGCACATTGTCTCTATTTTGTTCTCATTTATATGTGTGTATGATGCATTTTGTTTTACATTTCTGCTGTCTTTATAAACATATATCCAAACCATTCTAGGTTAGATATACATTGTTCATAAAATTTTACAAAGCCTGTACGCCAGAACATTGATAATGATACTCACTGCGCTGTGAGCCTTATTGCTCAGTTGCTTTTTTTTTTTCCAACCTTGTTTCTACCTTAATGATTCAGACCTGTTTGTGTAAGTGGTTCATGTAGAATTGTGGCTAATACCACTGCTAATGTAGCTTTGGGCAAAATTCCCAAAGCTACATTAGCCAAAAAGAAAGTTTGCTTGTAAACCAACAAAAAGGGCAGCATGAAGCTTTTTAAATCTAGTGATGGAAAACACAGTAGCACATGTGGCGATCCATTTTACTTTGTCCAAAATTTCAAACATGTGAAATTACATTAAAATTTGGTGTAAGTATGTTTTTACTCCAACTAATTATTCAATAATGAAATATGATTGCTGGAACTCTGCAACCTTGGCTTGCTACAGGGACCAGGCTCTCAGACAGCTGCGCTGCCTGATGCCACTGGCTGGGGAAGGAAGGGAAAGCGTGGCAAGTGGACAGGGATCCATGCTAGACTAACTAGCCAGCCAGCTATCCTGTCCAGCTGACTCAGCAATGTTTGCTACCTGGACAATAAATGACAAGGCAGGGACCACCCCAATGAGCAGGTGCTTAGTTTGAACACGTGAGGATGTGAGGAAAACTCTGCTTAGAGTCAACCTAAGAATGGCAGCTGATCCAGACAACTTTCTTAGTCATGTGCTCAGAAGATTTGCGGACTAGCTGACAGATGTTCTCCCAGACATCTTCAATATCTCTCTGATGACCATCATTGTTCCAATGTGCTTCAAAGCCACCGCAATCGTAACCATGCAAAAGAAGTCATCAGTGACCTGTCTCAATGACTACTGTCCTGTCGCACTGTCACCCTTCACCACAAAGTACTTGAAGAGGCTTGTCATGAAGCACATAATGTCATGGCTGCCCCCCTCACTGGACCCCCTCCAGTTTGCATACCATCCCAACTTCTCAATGGACGATGCATCTCCACCACCGTTCACCTGACCCTCACCCACCTGGACAAAAGGACACTTTCATAGACTTCAGTTCAGCTGTTCATAGACTTCAGTTCAGCTTCAACACCATCATTTTCCAGCATCTCAATGGGAAGAGATTGCTGGGCCTGAACACCTCTCTTTGCAGGTGAATCCTGGACTTTCTAACTGTAAGACTTCAGTCAGTCAGGAATATCTGTGGCAATATCTGTGGTACCACCACACGGCTTTATGCTCAGCCTCCTGCTGTTCACACTGATGACCTACAGCTCAAACCGCATCATCAAGTTTGAGGATGAAATGACCGTGGTGGGCTTGGTTAGTTGTAACAATGAGGTGCAGCAGCTAATGGCCAGGTGCAAAACCAACAACAAAAGATCAGCGATAGTTGCTGACTTCAGGAAGGCACAACTTGATCACTCTCCATTGAACATCAACAGATCGTCAGTGGAGATTGTACAGAGCTCAAAGTTCCTTCACAGAGAACCTAATGTGGACCCTTAACACTCGCTCCAGCGCTAAGAAGGCACAGGAGAACCCCTACATCCTGCGGGGACTGAGGAGACTCCCCCACAGTTCCACATTTCACAGAGGGACTATAGGGATTATTCCCTGCAGCTGCATCATGACATTGAATGGGAGTTGTTCTGTTTCAGATCGCAAGACACTACAGAGGACAGTGAGGACAGCTGAGAAGATCATCGGGATCTCTCTCCCATCGGTCATGGACATTGCGGATGACTGCACACACAGCCCTCATACACCCTCTTATGTCTTCTTCCATCTGGCAAATGGTTCATAGAATACTGGCCTCCACTGCCAGAACAGGAAATAGTTTCTTCCCTTAGGCCATACTCCTTAATCAGAACTGAGACATAACCTGTACTCAAACACACAAACACTTCTCTGACCAGAACCTCTTCCTTCTACTTACACAATTCATACACGCACTGAACTGCTTTGCCTTAAACAAACAACTTACACCCCAACCGACACTGTAAATACCCTTCTATTTATCACGTACTGCACATTCTCTTTCCATACTTAATGACTCAGCTGTAAGAAAACAGTATCTGTCATAATACTTTATTCACTGAAACTAGTACTGTCGCTGTTGTCTGAACTAAATGTTGTCTTGTCCTGTTGTTTTGTTGTTCCTGTGTTTTTCTTGCACTCTTTTTCTCTTTGCACTTATTTTGTTTGTATAACTCTTTCACGTTAGAATTTGTACTGTCTGTCGCACAAGCTTCAGTTTCAGCAATATAGTCTCTAAAAAAAAAAAAGATCTGCACTGCTATTGTTTCTAATTGTATAAACAGACCTACGCAGTTTTATTTTATTTTCTGTCTATCTGAACTGGCTGATGTAATACCCTGATAGCTCTTGTCTCCTCTATGGTCTCCTTCAGTTCATCATGAAAAATTAATAAGCAAGCAGCTCACATTGAGAAGCAGCAAAAAAAAAAAAAACTCAATTAAAAGCTTCAATGCTAAGCACTCTGTATTGCGCTGTGTTGCTAGTTACTATGGTAACAGAGCCCTCCCATCATTTTGGTGGATCAGAGTCAATTTTCTGATAGCGAACACATTTATACACACAAGATGGGGAATATATAAGCAAGTAAACAGTCGGGAAGTCTGGAAATGGTGTGGAGAAGCCCCATCACAGTGTGGCATTTATATAAGGTTTTCCTTTTTGTGAATTAAAATGATATATACAGTCGTAAACGAAATTATTCATACCCCTGGCAAAATTTGACTTAGTTACTTTTATTCAACAAGCAAGTTACTTCTTGATTGGAAATGACACAGGCGTCTTTCAGAAGATAATAAGACGATGTACAAGAGGCATCATTGTGGAAAAAATATTTCTCAGCTTTTATTTGCATTTGAACAAAAAGTGGCATGTCCAACATTAGTCATACCTTTTGCAAACTGTCACAGTCTGTGGGAAAATACCAGTGGAGACATGCCAAAAGCTCGTCAGCAATTATAGGAAGGGTTTGATTGCTGTGATAGCCAAAAAAGACTTTTCTATTGATTATTGAGAAGGGTAGGAATAATATTGGTCATGCCACTTTTTGTTCAAATGTAAATAAAAGCTGAGAAATATTTTTCTCCACAATGATGCCTAGTGATGCATGACTAGTTGCTTGGAGCACCTTATAATAGTGACCCAAGTGACAGTCGCGGTGCAATGGATCTGGCTGTCACAGTCTCAAGGTACCCCTGTATGTCAGTGTATTGGTTACATATGGTTGCTTGTTTGAACATGATGTAATCAGTGGCGTCAAAACAGTCCTGGTATGTACTGTTACCATCAGAATGGCTGTAAATTCTGCAAATAGAAAGGCTGGCGCTTGACAATCATATACTCCACTAGTGATGAGCAATGTTTGGAGACCACTATGCTTCCTCTGTTTCCTCTCCTATTTCCACAGCATTTTATCTGTACATTTCTTCTGAATATTTAAATTCACTTTGAACTTTTTATGTACAATTAAAGTGAGTCCTTTCTTAAAAGATTTTGACTACTTTTGAATTTATGTCACAGAATTCACATTATCATGTAGTTTTTAATCAAGCTTTCGACATCTGTAATGTAGCACCATTTTGAACCATCTAACCAGCTCACATGGCTAACGTGCAGCCTCCATGCGGCAGGGTTAGTTTTAACAATGTTACAATTAAGACTCCCAAATAAATAATGAGGGAACTAAATATCCCTCTATAATAATTCAAACCTGTTAATTAATTAATTTTTTTTTTCTAGATTCATCAGAATACTATGGATGTCATGTAAAAAAAAAAAAGAAGTAGTTTTATCTTGGTGTTTACAGCTCTACTTTGTGGTCTAAATCCACAGCCTGACAAAGCCTGTTCGCTAATCACATTTAGCATAATTTTCTGAGCTGCTAACCAGGATCGCGGGAGACGCTGGAGCCTGTCCCAGAGGATGCTGGAGTCTTTCCAAGAGCTCATAGAGTGAAAGGTGGAAAGGTTGCCAGTCCATCACAAAGTAGACACACAGAGACACTTCTCCTGATGTCTCTGGACTGTGGAATGAAACAGGAGCTCCTGGCAGAAACCCATGCAGATATGTGTGTGTGTGTGGGGGGGTGGTTATGTAGTCCCCCTCAGTCTGTTGCAGCAAACCCCATCTATGGCCTAAATTGTGACACTTGTACTAGCATTGCTTTCAAGTTGAATTTTTCATCAATAGTATGCCCTAAAAAACAATGTTTATGTTTTATTTTTAGAAGAGCAGGTTGCTTGTATCAAGAATTATCAATCTTGCTCCAGTGGTATTTCATATATAGCGTATTTAGTCAATAAAGCCAAAATATGTTCGTTTGTGCCCCTTTCTCGTACGGGAGAAATGAATGTTAAAACTGGCCTTGTTAGCTGCACAGATACACTGATAATGAAGCCAGGGGAACTGCTTTTTGAATGCTTTATTGTTTTGATTTCATTTTGCCTTTCTCTCAAGGATATGTACAACAAGAAAAGCTATTACGCAGAAGTAAATGAGAGACATAAATAGCACATAAACAACACTGGTGCAACAGCACAACTTGCCCATAGTAATCATTAACCATGCAGCCAAAAGCCCTGAAAATACTGAATTTACTCTAAAAAACACAACAAAGATCAATAACAACAACAACAAAAAGACAATGTATATAAAAGTGTTTACATGAGCTAAGCAAGAGCATAGCAAAGGAGCATTGTGTCACTGATTTTTTTCTATTTAAAAAGAAATTTATTCTAATACTTCTAATAAGATGCAAAGTAAAGCTTTACTAGCTTCACTAAAATGCCTCTGACCCCTTTCTCTGTTTATCTTCAGCTTATACTGGAACTGGCACATGTTTCATGCTCACACCGCGTCAGAAATGCAATACAATGTTCTGTTCTACCCAAAATGTCCGTTTGCAGGAATAATAATAATAAAAAAACAACAGCTATAGTGTATATGTCCAAAAGTTTGTAGAAACCTGTTTTTTCAGCACTTCTGTAATCAAGGGGAGCCCCCCACACATCCCTCCCCTATATATGATCCTTTAAAGCACTCATTACAAATCTCTAAGGCCATAAGATTTTCAGACATTCCCAAATTTAAAAAAATAAATAAAAATGTGAAGTTCAATTCGTTGTGTAATGTCAATTACTAATCTAATTGGTAGCCCGTAGTGTCCATTAGTCAAAACTGGCTAGTTTGGGTAGAGTGATATCAGTTTGTGCCCAGCATTAAAATTATAAAGTTACTTTAATGTGAAAACATGTACCCATTCTTAATTTGATCTGTTTCATTAAAATTATTATTTTACATTTAGAACCTTGAGCACATTTCATGTAGATTTTTTTTTCTTTTTAATTACTGTCAAGGCTCCATCCTTCCTCTTCTAAGATGTGACATGGTATTTTCCATCCCATTATTCCAGGACTGTAAAATGAAATGAATTTCCAGGAAATCACACCAGAGGCACATATTTAAACATACTTCTTCGTTAATTGCTACATGAAAAAGAAGTATGCCTAGCTCTTGGAAAAGAAGTATGCCAAACACAACTACAGTTTCTTTTTTTACATTTTCGCTAGGCACTTTACATTCAAATTTGTAAAAACTCATTAAGAGTGATTTGGCTACTGCTCTGAATATAATACAAAAGCAAAACATCCTCAACAGCCTGCAGACGAATAGTTTCACGAATGTCAGACACTTCACACTCAGATGGAGTTTCGTTTCATCAAGCCACCATTTCAGCCTGCTGCACTACAGATTTATACTTCTACGAATCTTATATAACAAACACTGCACCAGAGGACTGGCCATGTGTGTTTGCTACAGATTTGAATGGTCTTCTAAAATGCACATCAACCAACTAAAAACTTCAAATAAATTACAGCACTTTCACACCAAATTTTAACACCTCTATTTAAATTTGATGTAATGTTGATTTTTTTAGTGAAAATAAGCCTACATCATCCACAGGGAACAAAACTGTACATAGTATTTTTCTGAAAAAAAAAATTCCCCTCAACATGTTCAATATGGCAAATAAACAGTAATTGTGTTAATTGTAGAGGGTAGGGGTGACATGATATCAACCATACTGATAGCCTTCTATCTAAGGATACCAATACCAATCCAAAACTGTCTTTGTTAATACATTTGCCTGGGAACACTTTGAATCTAAAATGGCTCCCCACTTCCTCTATACTGTGCTATGTAAATTATAAAATTCCAGTTTCTACACCCATATAGTAGACAAGCAGAATGAAGGAATTCTGCATTCATGACTGAATCATCAATGGCTCTTTGTTAGATGTATTACACTGTTTGGGTGGAGCTGTCTGTACTTTAATTTCTAAATAGTGCACTATGTAGGGAGATTTTTCTAATGTTTGATCCAGAGATTTCCAGAGATTTCCAGAGATCAGACCACTACTGATACTGAGTATCAGATCAGCACACCCATATAGAGGATGTATAGAAGTTGAAGTAGAAGTATATGTAGATGTGTAACTTTTGCACCAAATATTTGCGTATGAATGTGTCCATGATCAATGTACCCAGTTCAATTAATATAAAAATGTGACCTGTTACAGTTATTGAACACAGTAAGAATTTCCTCATCTGATCAGTTTGGGACATTTTTCAGTTCAGTTCTGAGCATGTAGACAATCTTTCTGCTGAAATGTCCACAAGCTGAACTTGATGCCATTTGGAACAGTTCCGTTTAGATACAACTGCATTGTTTGATCCATTTTGTTCCTTCTTGTTCCACTGTGTTGCCACTGCCAGTTAAAATGTTGTTATTCACATTCCAAATCAGTGCTCTTAGTTTTTTCATAGTCCACAGAGCTTTGGTCCTCTGGTCATGATTTTAAGAATGAGAACTAAAGATCAGAATAAATACAGTTCTAAGAATGCTGAAATATCTTCATACAAATCCAGGGATGACTGCAGTTTGAATACGCATGCAGTATGATGTTGTTGTGACATGGAGTTGATGTATAGCATACTATTATCAGGTTTCCTGCATTTGGAATGCTTGGTAATCTAACATGTCATGTTTATGTCAGCACAGGAAAGTTCAGACAGCATGTTTGCTGGCCTGAAGCTATCAAGCTCTTGTCACAGCCCATTATATCTTCTGTGTTCAAAATCGGGAAAGGTTCCCGTGTGCTTGTTCATTGAGTACAAATGTTTACACGGATCTGTAGTATCTTCTATAAAATCAGACGTCTCGGACAGTTTCTCTCAAGACCATCTTTAACATAATGTGCAGAGCACATAGAATGAATTCCTCCAAAGTCCTTCTGTTCCACATAATTCAAAAATGGACTGACATTTGATATTTTTTTCTATTGCTACACATAAAAGCATAAAAATATAACACAGCAGGAGTCTTCTTAATGAGGCATCATTATTCGTCTGTGACTTGTGCTGGTTTTGATCTGTCTGTGATAAGAAGGTATCCGCTGATGACCTGTAATGGTCTCTTGTAGCATTGTGAAAATTTCAGCGTGAATAGGGCTCCGGGTTCACTGACTGATGCAAACAGGTGTAAAATCCTTTGACCCTTCTGCAAGACGTCCTCATGCAGGTGTGAGATCATGACAGATAGCTCAACCTCTCAGTTTACCTCATGCCTGTTGAAGAATGCACATGAAGAGCAAGGCCCAGACTGGTTGAAGTATAATCTTCTGAGATGTGCGAATAGAAACTCTTCTTTGAGCAATGGTGGACTCTAGAATTCAGTGGTGGAGATCTGGGTGACCTCGGACTGCAGATCCTGCTGGACCCTTCTTGAGCGGGACCCCCGCGGGATCCCCTCCAGACCTAGTCATACTGGCTTTTTCCCTGCGTCGGATGGGGCACAAACGGACACTGGCTCCCGGGTGGCATTCCTGGCTCTGGAGAGGCTGTTCTGGTCCACCCTGGTACGGAACGGCAGGCAGAATTCCCTGAAGCACCTCTTAAAGTTCTCATCAAGGAAGGCATAAAGGACAGGGTTGAGGCTGCTGTTGGTGTAACCAAGGGCAATGCACAGGTGCCAGCTAGCAATGACAAAGGGATTCCTCTGATCGACCTCCACCAGGGTTTTGACGATGATAAAGATGTGAATGGGTGTCCAGCAGATGATGAAGGCTGCCACCACTACCAGAACCATGCGAGTGATGCGACGCATGTTCCTGTCCTTCTCCTTGGAGCCAGAGAGAAGTCGGACGCTCCGCAGGCGAAGTATCATCAGCCCGTAGCAGATGGTGATGACGAGTACTGGCACCACAAAGGCAAAGATAAACACACAGATCTTAGTCACTGTGTCCCAGTACCAGTCAGGATCAGGAAACTTCAGGGTGCAGACGGTCTTTCCTGTTAGAAAATAAAAAAAAAAATCATAGATTTAATAAAATTTCACAAAGAAAATACAGCCATGAAAAAAAATAAAGACACCACTATTCCCTTTTTTCTGTTCACTGTTTGTACAATTTGCGGCAGTGTGTGTGTGTTAAATGCACGGGTTGCTTTTCTTTTCTGAACTATTGCAGTGTGAGCTGTGTAAAAAATAAGAAATGCCTCCATGTGTGTTGTGAGTGCAGTAGTGTTTGTAGAGCAGCTTTTCTATGTGCTGTATTCCAGCAGCTTCACTCCGGATTCAGTTTCTGATGGGATGAAACAGAGTCACACATGCACACACTCTGCTCTTAACATTTGCAATTGTAAAATAATGTAAGAGTGTTGTGTAGTTTAACATTTCCAAGGCATAATTAATTACTTATATGTATTATTTTTACTTTTTCTCCAAACATTATTTTGTTTGAAACTTTGAATCAAGTGTGGTCAATAGTGTATAAAACAATTTTACACAGACACACTCCCACACATTACAAAAGCAATAACAAGAAAAAAAAATGATGCAGCCTCTTATTTTTATTCCATGGCTGTATCTCACACTAAGCATCCCACTACTTTGTCCATTCAAAAACACTTACTCTAACATAAATTAACATTTTTCATGCATTCAAGGGAAGAACTGACATTCACCTTGGTCTGTCACCTTGGTGATGGCCATGATCATTATGGGCACTCCAATTGCAGATGAGAGAATCCAAATGCACACATTGATCATCTTAGCCTTGACAGGCGTCCGGAACTCCAGTGCCCTCACAGGATGGCACACGGCAATGTAGCGGTCGACACTCATCATGGTCAGGGTGAAGATGCTAGTGAACATGTTGTAGTAGTCGATGGCTATGACAAGCTTGCAGAGGGGCTCGCCAAAGGGCCAGGTGTTCATCAGGTATTTGGCACTCTGGAAGGGAAGGGTGCTGGTGGCCAAAGCATCGGCCAGAGCCAGATTGAAAATGTAGATGTTGGTAGCGGTTTTCATCTTGGTATATCTGCACAAAACAAGTTCACAGGGGACTATTCTGTTAATTTGTTATTTGTTAAATACTACAGACACCAAAGACTTTTCATTGAACAGTGACTACATTCTCACATATTAAGGTACCAACATTTTTTTAGGAGCGATATACATAGAACAGTGCTATCCAACCCTGCTGGAGATCTACCTTCCTGAAGAGTTCACTTTCAACCCAGAACACCCTGGAGCTGAATTCTGCTGGAGGGTAGAGCACCAGGAGCAGGGCTGGTGATCAGAACACTGGCATAAAACAGCCCCTTTTGATTCTATTTTTCAGTGGATCGTTCTTTAAAGAAATAGTTTTGTAAATTGTAAATGAGATGTGCAAGTATGAAGAACCTTTGTAGCATTTAACCAGTCTCTATATAATGTAAAAGTTACTTAACCGTTAAGGAACCTGCAAGTGTGCATTTGCACATTTGCCCATGTTCTGTGTGGGTCAACTTTATACCACAAAGAATTTACAGGAATTTTAAACAAGTGAGAGCACTTTGGTTTAACTTGATGCAAATTAAATCTAAGCATTCCATTAAGTTCTTCCATGTGAATTTCTTGTGTGGAGCCGTTTTATACAATTGGCAGTGCATAAGCAGATCATTGGTGCCAGTAAATAAGAACATATCTCTATGACATATCTCTATCTGTGCTACAGCTATGAATGTACATTATGCGTATTAAATTCATATAAAAACATTTTTTTATTGTTTAAATGTTTTTTTTTATTTGTGTGGTAGACTGGTATCATAAGAACTTAACTCTGTGGTATATGAGCCCATTCATTTTATTCATGTTCAGAGCATTTTGCCGCATAAAAGAGATCAGTGTGTAATTGGTTTGTATTGTTTGTTATATACCAGAAAAGGAACAGAGCAGTGCACACACAATGACATAATGGCCATGTAGATGTCTTCTTCAGGTTTCAAAAGGAAAGCAAGTCTTATAGAAACACTACCAAAAAAGACAACCATTTACTGTAGACAGAAACTGCACTGTCACCACTGTTTTTCTGGTTATTTCTGTTTTATTAGCTCTATTAGGTCTGCCCAGTGCAATGATTTTGTAGATAATTATTGGAAATGCAGTTGACATATTGGAAGATGGGACAGAATGTCAAAGCCTTGAAATTTCCTAAAGGAAAGGAAAGTTTTTTGTTGACTTTGAATGATTGGCTCTATATATCCCAGCAAAAAATAGAGACAGGCCTCTGAATCTCTGATGGGTGTCAGTAATTCTATGTACATAATTAAATATTAAGAGACTTACAAAAATACTTACTTGCATATACCTCTGCCAACAGTAAAGGGAAAGCTCACTTAATGAAGATGCTCTTTTTAAAGCAGACAATGCAGCCCTTGTTTTACCCCTGAATAAATGGCAGTTATGCAAATGTTCTTGAAGCATATTTAACACAATGAGCAAAAAAAAAATCAGCTCTCCTCTTTGGAGTCCCAGGAAGAAGTTTTACTGCGGAGTAAAAACAGACAGACATTCACGTTGTGGCATAAAATGTTAAATGGAACTCCACCAATTCCTCAAATTTTGAGCTTTATTTAATGGCTGATATGTAGACAGAGGTGTGAACTGGTTCATTGTGAGGAAACTTACCAATATTTTCTTTACAGTGATTTCTTTACAACAAAGGGGTTGCCAAGTTTACAATATAGTCATTTTATTTACTATCCCAAACCACCAGTGATCCTACATCTGTATGCAAGTTTTAGAGCAAAATTGCCATTTGTATTTAATTTTTGAGTTTGTGTTTAACATATTAAAAATAAATAAATACATAAAATAATAAAAAAAGAAAAAATGTGCCATCCCATTTGCCAAGCCATATATCATTATTATAATTTTTCAAATATGTTAAATTTGAAATGTGTTCTCTGGTGGAAATTGTACTTATTATACTGACCAGGAGTGTCAAACCTTGACATTTTATAAACTTGTATTTATATTTCATATATATTTGATACACACTAGAAACAAACATGAAAGGTCAATGCACAAAGGACTGGAGACAACAGAGGGGTATAAGCACATGACAAAGACATCACATAAAGATTTAGTTATATAAAACTGTTTAAAAATAGGTGGCACTGTCCCTTCCTTCTACTTACCTCTATCTGCTTCCATAGACACTCTCCTTTAAGAATAAAGGTGCCAAAGATGGATATTTGGAATAATCAGTAGATAGTTCTTCCAGGAAACATTTCTGTAAATGAAATGTCTGAGGGACACTTTAAAAGGACCTTCAAATAATGTGAAGGGTTTGAAAGGATTTTTGCCTTCTAACTACATTTTTGACCATTTTTTTGTAAGAGATCAGGTTTTGTGCATGCATCAAGTGGATCTGCCCAGGAGACGACCCTACTTGAAAGAGTAATGAATGAACACAGGCAGTTTAATGATCATGCTGAGCTTCCTACAGACCAGTCAAAGGAGACATAATGAGGGGGACCACTAGATCCACGAAAGACTGAAACAGCTTTAATGGTGAAACAGATCCTAATTAGGTTGGAGCAAGTGAGGTCATTTGAGGCAGTATTTACAATCCACTTTGTTCCAACATGCAAGAAAAACATTTGTTGACCGAAAACAGAAGTGCACATGATTTTGTGAGTTGTGCAAGACTAGAAACCCTAATAAGTTTCTTTAAAAAAAGAGACATTCACAGATTGGCCTGGGGGTACAGGAAGGATAATGCCATGATTTCTTTGATCAGAGGGGGATTATCTCTCTTTTCATCTGAAGGTGTCATTATGCAGTATGCAAACAAGGCATCTTGGCCTGTAGGGTGTCATGTTGTGTTGTGAACTGACCTGCGGCTGTTTCATGAATGTTTAACAGAGTTCTGGACCAAACCTAACAAATGTAACACTTAAACCTATTTTCTAACCTTTAGAAAGCAGTTTAGTGATTTTTCTGTTTAGCCAGGTTTGGAAACGCTGACTATAATTAAACCCTCATACATTAACGCGTGATGTTTATGACAAAAAGTTAAAAGTCTGCTTAGGATCTTTCAGCTCAGGCCACTCAGTAGCACATGTAACCCAATTTGTACATTTTGAATATTCAAAAGTTGATGTGTAGTGCAATCATATGTGTCTGAGAAAGCATAAAATATGAAAGTAGGCCACTGAGCAACTTATTAAAGTTCTCTGTAACATTAATAGTCAACATGACAATTAAACAAAACAAAACAAAGGCTGATACCGTAAATTTAAGAGCACAACAGAAAGTGGGAACAGTATAAGCCGCGGCGCCACTCAGCGTCCTTTGGACAGGACGACTCTCTGCAGTGCTAGCTTTAGCCATGTTAGCTAGCGGATGCAGTTTCAGATGCCGTGCCGAACGCCAGTACTGTTACTGGACTTTAACACCGACCAGTGCTAGACTGGCCATCGGGCATACTGGGCATTTGCCCGGTGGGCTGATGGTACATTTGGGCTGTCAGGTAAATTTGGGCCGGCGGAATTCCGTCATATGAATACATATATTCATATTCATAAATACACCGAAAGACTGATAGACACACTCATGTTTAATGCTATGCAAATAATATTTTACTGCAGCCTGCAAGTAATTGAAGTGAAATTGGGCTGTTCTCTGGACAACATCTGAATTAAGTGCAGTCTTGTGGTTTGAAGCACTACTCACAGTTCTCTGCCAGTCCCACTGTTTATGCCAGTCCTGTCCTCTCCTGTCCCATCTCTCTCAGTGGACAAATGGATAAATGTGGTGGTGGTGGTCTAGTGAGTAGGATGCTTGCCTCTGGACCAAGGGTTCAAATCCTACCTTCAGTATACCACCACTGGGTTCCTGAGCAAGACCCTTAACCCCAAGTTGGTCCTGGGAGACTGTCCCCTGTAGTTAGGTAATGGAAGTCGCTTTGGATAAAAGTGTCTGCTAAATGTCGTATATGTAAATAAATGTAGACATGCTTCAACCTCACTTGCTCTCCAGAGTGTTTCATTCTGAGTCATAAAACTGTAATTGAACTTTTGTAAGATTTGTACTCTCAGACACACATACTTGTGCCCCTTGTGAATGAATATGTTTCTTTCTCCCTGTTGATACATGCCGAGTGTTTAGCAGAACATTAGGAAATGATGTAGCATTTGTTCTGGTCTGTTCAGGAAGCCTACAGAGTGAGATTCAATATAATTCAGCAGTCAATTGGAAACTGACCAACCAGCTGTGTTTTAATTATCATGGCAGCATCAGTTCCACCATGACCATTAGGTAGAGAAATAGCATTGCGAGAGGGAGTGTGGAGAAGAACTTTGTGTGCTCATACACCTGGAAAAATCTAATTTTCTCATGTTTATAATACGTTTCCTTTCTGATACAATGGTGCCAATAGTGCCCCGAGTCCCACCAGAAATTTCTGGAGCCCCAGTCGTCCAACATTGCTTTGAGCTGGGAACTACAGTCTACTCAGAGCAGGACAAGGATTTGCTGTAGGTGGCCTTGCGCTTATCATGGTCGCTGCCAGCCTGAGCCATTCGACAAAGCTTCAGAGACACTGCAGGAGGAGGAGTCCCACAGAAGTAGCCCCTCCTCCCTGTCGGTGGAATTGCTTAGACTGGCAGTGTCATTTGGTGAATGGGGTAAATGGAGAGAGAGAATTCCATGCTGTTCACACTGTGTGCTGTGGTGTGTTCACGTATGACAGAATGGTCACTTACTTACATTCCTTGCTGGCTCACCCTAGTGCGCTGATGTGCAATTCCTTGTTGCTGCCCCAAAGAGCACCTTATTTCTGCTGGTGTCCTCTTCTGCTGCGGTGAGCACATCATTGGTGCCGGCACCCCGTGCATTTCCAGAGAGCTGCTCTACCCTGCCTGCACTTCATGCTCTGGAGAGCTCCTCTTTGCCACTGGCACCCCTGCTATTCTGGGGAGCACCTTTTCATTGCTGGCACTGCCTGCTACTCCAGCGAGCACCTCATCAAGGTTGGCACCTCCTGCTGTCTCAGAGGGTCCTATGTTGCCAATAGGACCTCTAGCTCTTGGTAGCATGTTGGCAACAGTTCTGTCTCTTAGTCTCACCTCAAAGGCAGCCTCATCTCATGGTCCTGTCTTATCAGATATATAGCCTCCTGATCCCTGGTTATCGGCCGCCAGACCTCCTGGCCCTTCATCCATGGCCTCTGAGTTCCCTGGTTCTCCACTGCCAATCTCTCAGGACCCTGGTCCCTTGTCTACTGGCTTTCAGTCCCCAGATCCTTTGTGAACAGCTTCCCAGTTCCCTGGTCCCACGCCAATGGACCCCCAGTCTCCTGGACTCCACTGATGGCTTTCCCAGGCCCCTGGTCACTGAGGAACGAATGTCCAGGATGCGGCAGCCACCTCAGCCAGAGCCCTGGACCTGGCTCCAGCCCAACCTGCTCCAAGGCCCTGCGCTCTGTTGTGATTTCCCAACCTGTTCCATGAACTGTCACTTCAGTTGTTGTTAATATTGTTCTTGTTCCTGTTTCTATTCTTGCTGAAGTTACTGTTGCTGTCTCCTTCTCTTTTTGTCCCTGTCCATGTAATGGTCCTCGTGGTTGTACATGTCTCTGTACATGTCATCATGCCACAAGTTCTTGTCCCTAATGTTTTACCTACTAGGCCACAGATTCCTATTTTGTCTCATTCTCCTATTGTGTCTCCTGCTCAGCTCTATGTCCCATGCCCCATACTGTCTGGTATTTGATCACCCATCCAGTCCTGTGTCATGTCTCCCATCCAGTGTAGTATTCGGTCCTCTGTTCAGGCTCCTGTTCAGTCCAGTCTGCTGTCTTGTCTGATGTTTATTTCCCTGTTCTGTCTGACCACTTTTCCATCTTACCCAGTCCTGTTTTGTTTTTTCAGTCACATCCTGATTTGTTTTCATGTTCCATGTGACTTTTGTTTTTCCTTTGATTCTCTGTCATGCCTTGCCCTGTTCCACATGTTTTTTGTCCTGCCCTCCTGTTAACATTTGCACATGTCTGTTTGTAACCTTGCCTTGTCACAGCTGCTCCTGGTTCACCCTTTTGTGAAAATATCCTTGTCTTTGTGTTTGTCCACTTTGGCCTTTACCTTTGTCATGCTATTCCCTCCAAGATCCCCCCTGTTCCTTCTGCTCTGTGTTTTTTTCTGGACAGCTAATTTAGTTCCAGTTTATTATTCAGTACTTATTTCTTGTTTATATAGTTTATATTTTGGTTCTATAAAATCTCCAGTCCTATCCCCATTCTTCAGGAAGGATGGTGGAATATGTATGAATGATTATCAAACCTGGAAGTAAATTGGGTTTCTTCAAGTCAACATTTATTTAAGCGTTTCATTGTGTTTTAATGCTGCAGCAAATATTTTGCTGATGGCAGTCTTTTAATGACATTTTATGTAGATGGGGGTTCTCCTCACTCGTGCTCTCTTTATTAACTCTCTCTGAATTCATTAAATGTATCTGCTGGTGGAATGACCACCAGGGGGTCTGCAAAATCAATATGTTTTTAAACAGTGAACGTGTAACAAGCTTGACAGCCTAATAAAATGTGGAATTGTATTTAACAAGATATATATTTTGATTAGACGCCGCAAACAGTGCATCTAATGGCTTCTGAGCATATTAAATCTGACATTATATGACTGTAAACTTTGGCTTTAATCCATAAGCCTGGCACTAGCATACCTCATCAAATCACATGTACTGCTGCAATATTCCTAGGCTGCTGAAAATTAAAGAGTAAAGAGTAAAAAATGTAATGCAATATCTAATGTAATATGGAATATGACTGAGTAATATTTTGGGATCTATACATATAATGTTGAATTAAATCTTCTTATTACATGCATATACATTTGGATTTAATATCTTCTTATAATGACATATATTAACATTATGGTGGATGTTCTAGCTGCAGTGAGGCCAACAGATTTGAGCATTTGGGGAGTGTTGGACTGGAGGCTTAATGAACACACACACATACACACATGGCCACACACTGCTGAGTAAGAAAGGAGACATGCTGCGAAACACAAGATGCCATTCTGAGTCAGACCATGCACAAACAAACAAACACACACACACACACACACACACACACAAACACACACCTCTTAATAAACACAAACAATAGTCTTTAGGAACCTTTTTTGCCTTCAGATAAATAATACTCAGTCACCGCTTCCAGTTCATTTCCTATTATAACAGAAACAACAAAAACGTTCAGTGGTGAGCACTCTCCATAAAAGCCCATTTGAGCTGTCGGTGAAGTGCAAATTACTGCAAATTGTCATGTTCTCCTTCTCCCCAATAAGGGCAGGTGCACAGGCAGACATCCATTTTAAAGTTCTCTTTCTTTATTTTCCAAAAGCACTCAACACAAAAGGCTCGAGGGCCAGACTTCAAAACAAAAGGAGACTGAGGAACATAAACAAGTCTACTGAGTGTGACGGTAGACTGACAACTAAGGTCCACTACACACAAACTTAAATACATAAAACCAAAACCCTTGGGAGCGGAGCTTTGATGCTCCGGACCTTTCTCGGTGCTGGGATGGGATGCTGGTGTGCGGCGACCTCTCGCTCTGTGGCGGCTGGTGCGACCTCTCGCTCTAGGGTCCTCGGAGCCAACTGGAGGACCAAAAGAGCACCCACGCCCGGCGCCTTCGCCGGGGTGCTCCAGACGGGCTTCTGTGCCCGCTTCCTCCTCACTGGTGGAGGTGCCTGCAACCCTGGGCTGTTGCGAATGGCCCAGTCCCGAGCCATCCGTATCGCAAATTCTCCCATTAGCATCCCCTCTTCCTCTGGGGTGAGCTCCTCACTCCCCCACACCACATCTGCGGCGCCTGCAGTTGGTAGGTTGGTCCATCTGTCATGTTTCCCTTCTCCCCAATAAAGGCAGATGCACAGGCAGACATCCAGTTTAAAGTTCTCTTTCTTTATTTTCCAAAAACACTCAACACAAAAGGCTCGAGGGCCAGACTTCAAAACAAAAGGAGATTGAGGAACATCAACAAAACTACTGAGTATGATGGTGGACCGATAGCTAAGGTCCACTACACACAAACTTAAATACATAAAACCAAAACCCATAAACCAATCACAGCATAAAGCTCACTTTCTCTGAGCACCCTGGCAGCTGAAACTCATAATCAACAAACTCACTGCTGGCGGTGCTCAGAATTTCACAATAAGAGTTCAAGACAAAACTTACCTACAAAACTTAAACCAGAGCGGCCTCTAGTGGCAAACCACCGTCACTGTCCCCAGACTTGACACAAATGAAGCATCTACATGCTGAATCTATTCTTTACTTTATCAAGTGATTTATTTTTTTCTTCAGCTAAGGAACTGAATGAATAGGTAGAAAATTGTCATTTGAAGCACCAACAAATAGCCTTTTTATAACAGACAATTTTCATTATAATATATTATAATATAGCATTTTATTTCCTTGAACTGTTCAAGGCTACATGTCGCCTAGAGAAGAGGATGTGTAACCAACACTCTGAAAAATAAACAGGCCAAAAATAGTTCATTGGCCCAATGCCATTAAAGAACCACTTCTGGTTCCCTGAACGATCTTTCAGTTGCTAGTTCTTTGCTTGGTTTATGTCTTCCATAATCTATAAAAGCAAATAATCTGCGATACACACTTAATTCCACTGTGAATCCAAAGGCAGCAGATTGTGTCTACTGCATATGCAATATACACAAAGTAACTCTAAAAACTATTAAATTATTTGAAATGTGAAACAAATGATACATTTTTATAAAACATAATATATCATATTATAAAATTAACTTCACTAAACCATTTCTTAATTGTACATTTCAAATCCTATAAATTTGGCCACCGCCAAACTGAACACGCTACTTAAAGGATAAAAGAATCTCAGCTCATGTTACTTTAAAGCATATTGGTGGACTATGAATATAAGAAATAACCCCATTTTGCAGCATTAATATGTGAAACTTGGTTTATTTCAATTTTTAAGATTGCATTCATGTATATTTTATTATACCTTAATTCATACATTTTCCTTCAACTTTAGTCTTTGAACAGGCTTTTCTGTTTATGAACTCACGTTTTTGTTTGTATTTATAAGTGTAATATAAAGGACATTATTTGTGTAAATTTGCACTAGACATTTATTGTGTTTGTGAGGTGTATAAACCCATTCCTGTATAAACAGGAAATATTTTTAGGTCTTTTTAGGCCAATTATTTTTAGGTATTGCACAGGCTTGACAGAGGAAGGTCTAAATTACTGTCTATTAAAAATCAACCATCCACGACAGATGGGGCAGAAAGAGATTAGGCTGAAAAAAAGCAGGAGTATTTCTTCAAAGAACCAATTAAACCTCCTTTTTGGCAGCTGAAAGTGGCTCATCTGTGGCATCTTTCAGGCACCTTAAATTTCAAAAAGGCATGGTAACCAAAACATCACCACTGTTTCTTTTAATTGTACACATACTTATCAATGGACTGTGACTATGTTCCTTCCACACACTTCTTTTTGCTCCTTTTCAGAAGACTTCATCTTGCATCTCAGGCAACGGTACATTCACATGGTGGAATGCATTTCAGTTTACTTCCCATCCATTTCCCCACACAATCAAGAACCTGGTAATACCAGAGCGTCTAATTTTCCGGATGGAGAGAGCTGTTGATCACTGCTCTCTGCAGAGTGTTTTAAAGTGACAAGGGACAGGCTCAGCCTCAGCACAGTAATCAGTCTAAGGGCTCTTCATTTTGAGAGATGGTAGTATCAGAAAAAAGCTCCCTCAGTGAGGACTTCTATCAAGTTTGCCAGAGGCACTGTGGAAAAGTTCAAACTGTAAGCACGATCTCATGGAATATAGAGCTCTGTCGAATGTAGATCAATACATGAATAAATAAATGCTCAGAAGCATGCCAAAGGAAAACCCTTTGGTGTATTTCGACACTGATGAATAAATGCATGATTTGCTTTATTATGCTGATGTAAATATTATTTTAATGACCACACAACAAATGAAGAGCTCTATTCTAATATGTGTGTGTTAATTTTTGGTAGTTAGAGAGCCATCCCACCCATGTGTCAAAATCTTTGCATATTTTCTTTTTGAGATTTTTTTCAAGAGTGAGTCAAAAAGCATAATACTTCAAAAGATAGTAGTATATAGTAACCCAAAATTTGCTAATTGTCTCCCCCACCCCAAATCCTATCCTTAATACCTACACAATAAGGTATATACGTGAATAAAAATAAATACAAATAAAGCCATATGTCACAACAAAGTACAGGTATGTCTGGATTTACACTAGCATTCCACCACTTAACAACATCCAGACTAATTAACTTGAACTTTGCCAGTGGTTCCTAAATCAAATAAATACGCCAACATTTGTGACACACCCACACCCACACCCATATATATATACAGTGTATGTGTGTGGGTGTGGGTGTGGGTGTGTCACAAATGTTGGTACAAATATTTATTTATATATGTATGTGTATATATTCTTTTTTACATTATGTAAAATTACATACTTGACCAAAATTAATTAACTTAATTTTTGTTAATTATTTAAATCATGGCATCATCCTTAACACTTAAAGAGCTTAAAGAGAGAGCATACCACTTGAACAACCTTAAAATCATATGTTATATAAGTATGTTAAGTTTAGAGAGAACTGGTGAAAGTAATAAGAAGCTGTAGGCATGTGCTTCAACTAAGCTCCATTCTGGAAGCGCTAGATGACATTTACATTTACTGGATGTCCTCTTGGGAAGAACTTCCACTTGCTTTAACTCTGAGTTATTTGTCCATTAAACAATAACAATGGTT
>JBBPCX010107452.1:0-21867 GCA_037974365.1 Hydrocynus forskahlii
ATATGTATAGATATGTATAGATATATGTGTATGTGTATATATATATATATATATATATGTGTATATATATGTATGTAAGTATGTATGTATATGTGTGTGTGTGTGTATATATTTATATATACTGACAGCTTAGTTGTTTATGAAGGGGGAAAAAGATGGTATCAGATTGGTATTAGCAGACACTTGGGGTTACAGTATCAGTACTGGTTTATTAATAACAAGTAATTTGTGAATACTTTAGCAATTAAGCTCTTTTTGTGCCTTTGAACTTTTACTGAATTATGGTTTTGCTTCATATTTCTACCTTTAACTGAATAAGATTGATAATGCTTAAAAAACGGATGGAACATCAGCATGTATATATATTTCTAAAAAAAAATTTCTCTTTCCTTACACTGACCTGCATGTATTTTATTTGAAAAACTAGTAGATTATACACAAATATGGCACTGGAAAACCCTTAAGGGCAAGTAACATGAGGCATCAAGCACCATATTTATATTCATTTTGTCCAATGTGATTTAGAAGTTCTAAATACTTTGGACACCAGGTTCGCATTGTTGTTGTGGTGGAAAATTGTGACGTGTTTGTAAGGTAGTTTTTATCCAAACAACCTGAATCATGTTTTCTGTTTCTGTGGTTATTTTTCAACAGGTCAATTTATGCTGAAATGTTGTTTTAAAAAAAACCCTGGTGGAATTCCCATTTAACACTTTGACAGTGGTGCAGAAAGGCTTCAATTTCTCGTGTTATTTATGTGATTTCTCAATACTGTTGTTGCGTTTGTTTGATCTGTAAAGAAATATATCTAGCCAAGGCGAAAGTCCGTAGATTTTTCATTCATTTGTCACAAATGAACCTTTTAATCAAGCAAACACATGGATGTTGATCTACTTCACATTTCAGTGGCCTTTTATTGTTCCTCTGCTGAAACAGGTCAATAATCACAGAGTGGTGTGAGTTGTTCTGAATGTTTGCTTGCACTCTCAGAAACCATCACAATACATCCAACAATAAGGGCAGCGTGAAGCTTTTTTTATGTACAGTACTGGAAAATCCTGTAGCACACTCACAATTCCGCCTGCTGCTGAAATTTTGCAATGGGGCAGTTGGTGGCCTACTGGTTAGGGAGTTGCCCCTGTGATCAGAAGGTCGTGGGTTTAAATCCCAGGACTGCCAGTGGCACCACTGAGGTACCCTTGAGCAAGGTACTGTCCCCACACTCTGCTCCCCAGGCGCTGTGTTCCTGGCTACCTGCTGCTTCACTTGGTGAATGCGTTAAATACAGAGGAGAGTTTTGTTCTGTTCGCACTGTGTGCTCTGGTGTGTTCCCGTATGACAAATGGACACTTTATAATGACCAAACTTAGGATGAAGCCAAATGGTGTTAATGTGGTGCTGACAAGACCGTAGGTTTGAAAGGATTAAGTGCCTGCAACCAAATTCCTAAAGTGTTATGTGGCTGTGTATTATCACTCACTAACGAGTCTCTCTTTTCTCTTTCGGGCAGAATGGAAGCCTGCGGTAGACGTGGGGGCCGTAGACTGCGCTGACGAAAACAACAAAAAAGTCTGCACCAGTTTCGGCATCAT
This sequence comes from Hydrocynus forskahlii, assembly GCA_037974365.1. NCBI lineage: Eukaryota > Metazoa > Chordata > Actinopteri > Characiformes > Alestidae > Hydrocynus > Hydrocynus forskahlii. The sequence goes on from JBBPCX010107452.1 coordinate 1,593, forward strand.
TGGGTATCCCTCTGTGAAGGTACATTGTGGCTGAGCAGCTGTGATGGGAAAAAATGTCACTTTTTGAAATGACAGTTGTACTAGTTATATTTTATTCAAATGTCAGAACATTTTGTTTGCTCTCCAGTCTTTGAGGTCTTTGTGTCTGTGCCAGGCTGCTAACAGTTTTTGCATGTGTGTGCATCTATTATCATAATCCGGAATTGTTCATGTCAGCTTCCATGTCTTCACACCATGGATCAGAAGGCACAGAACATTTCTTTTCAATGTTATTTAAACAGTTTTTTTATTGGCCTGAATAAATGAGAGAGAGAGAAGTGGGAGGGCACAGCTGGAACTAATTTAAAGTATTGGGGAGAGGAGAAACAGTTGCAGTTAACAGTGAACATTCTCTCTCTCTCTCTCTCTCTCTCTCTCTCTCTCTCTCTCTCACCCCCTCTCAGTTTTTCCCTGCATATTCCAGCACTAACGCTACAGGAGAGGTTCTTAGAGGTATGAAAGTGATTCATGTGTCTCTTCAGGTGTTTGCAAAAGTACACCCTATTAATCCCTTCAAATGTATTCATTTTGTCACTTTGCTATACTATTTAAATGCAATTGCATCATTAACTGTGTCTTATTTCTGCTTGTTCTGTTGACGAATAGCAAGGATACGTTTTCTTTCTGCAAAACAACACTGTGCACAACAATCATTTGTCATCAGATTCAAAGCAAAAAGAAATATGTTGTTCACTGGTTCTGGCCAGTATGCTGATCAGGAAGCAATTGCTGGTGGTCAGTACCAAGTCAGATAGAGGCTGTGAATGGTCTATAACTGGTCAGTGATAAGTAACTGTTGAATTGTTTGTAGCTGTTCGGTAGTCGGTATCTGCAGTGGTGGATTTAGGTGTAGGTGAAGTGGGCATCCGCCCAGGGCGCCATCTTGTGGGTGGTGGTATGTGGACTCGAGTGGGGAGGGGTTGATGGTTTAGTCTCTGGTGGTCAGTAGCTGTTTGGTGGTTTAGTCTCTGGTCGGTGGTCAGTAGCTGTTTGCTGGTTTAGTCTCTGGTCAGTGGTCAGTAGTTGCTCAATTTCTTCCCAGTAGTCAGTAGCCAGTATTTTAAACTCTGAACTTGTGTGTAGGTTTCCCTCGGGATGTCAAAGGCCTTCGGCATCTGATTATCGACAAACTGGAATCACACAAAGAACCAGGACCACCAGCATGTCCTCCACTGGAGCCAGCCAGGTTAGCCATACGCACACACACATACACATCCTTGGATTTTTGGCCCGCTGGTTCACTCTGTGTCTTCAAGTAGATGTTAAATTTGAGGCCTCTTGGACCTCACCCACTTATTGCGCCAGTCCAAGGCAAGTGTCAGGATTTGCCTGAAGTTTGCATGGCGCTCATTGGAGGATATAAGCTGTTCTTATTTGTTTGGGATAAAGGGATCGATTGGTTACCTTTGATTTTTTCATGTACTGTTCCTTTAGGTGTGTGTGTTTGTGTTTGGCAGTGCTGCAGAGATCGACAGCTTCTTTGAGAATAATAAAGTGGACCACCTGGCACTGGTGTTTGAGACAGAAGACTCATATGTGGGCAGAGAGGTGATTTCAGTATTCTACACGGAAACTCCTTACACAAAAAACAGTTTTAACCATTGAGCTCCTCACATAAAAATCAGTTTTTTGTATACATTGACGTCCAAAAGACTAGACCACTAATGGAAATGCTCCTATAATATTTTTCATGGAAAATTACTTCATTAGCTTAAAAATTGTAAGAGTCACAATCTTATTCATTTAACAAAGATTTCAGGATTTCAGAAATTACCCCCCTTCTGTCCACTGGGATGGACTCTGCTGTGAGTATGTAAATAAACTTCTCATGAGAGTTGTCTGAACTGTCCTGTTGGGGTCTTAAGGGCTTCACAAAACAATGAAACAAATAAATGAATAATCAGCAGATTACTCAATTAACAGTGTAACTGATGGTGGGACCACTAGTCATATATTGAACACAAGCCTTTAGAAATGGGATGATTTTTTTTGTCACACAGAAATGTGATGATGTGCATTGGGGGGGTACATGTGTGGCAACATGGTCTATAGTCACGCCACTAATGTGAACTTTCATTACTGATGCTGTAATTGTTGACCTCTGTGTGTGTGTGTGTGTGTGTGTGTTGTAGGTAACGCTGGACTTGTTGCAGTATGAGAATATTGCCGTGCGTCGTGTTTTGAGTTCAGAAAAGGATTTGGTCTCTCGGCTCGGAGTTACACAGTTCCCTTCTTGCTACCTGTACTACACACACACCAACTACTCCAGACTGCCAGTGTGAGTTTCTCACACACACACACACACACACACACACACACACACACACACATTCCTGAGCATCTTCAAAAACATAATTTTTACTAGTTATTTAAAAAATATTTGAACAAGTTTAATACCTTTAAGCTGTTGCAAGAAAATAAACTTTAAATGCTTACATTTAAAGCCACCAAATTAAGCCACCAAATTAATTGATTGAATATATGAAAATATGTGCAGAAAAAATATAATTAGTGATGGGAGGTTGTGACAAACTAAAAAAAAAACTAGAAACTGCAAATATTAGCACAATAAAAATATAAATATAACCTCTGTAGTACCTTGTTGATGAAGTGGTATTACATCAAAAAGACACTGCTCATTCATCGAGCTGTAATGACAACAAAGTTATCATTTTCCCCCAACTTGGAGACCGTGCCAAAAAAAAAAAATTCAGGAGTCACGGTGCGGGTCGCGTGCTGTACTTCACCACGGAGCTGCGAGCATAAATAAAACCTAACAAACCACAAAACAATGAACTCTAATGTGGAAAAAAGTTCTAGTGTTGATGTCTAATTTTTCAATAAGGCCTTTTGTTTTGATGTGATATAAAATAATGCGTGTATGTGTGGGTGACCTGTTAAGCTTGAAGTTGGTTTGTGAAGACCTTGGGCTTTGTCGCCACCCTCTGGCACAAATGTCAACTGTCCTAGATTTCACTGAACATCACTATAAAACACATATGGTTTTAAAAACTGAAAATATCGGTATTTATTGGTAATAATGGATGATTTTTTAACAGTTTATTGATTTTTCCAAAATTGTCCCACCCCCAGTCTAATTACATTTTACTCCGCATTAGGCCTCATTGCCTTATTACCACTTTTTCTGGTAGTTCAGTACTGAAACTTTTCTTCTTTTTTCTTCAGTCTGATCTGCGGTGCTCATTTCAATACTAACTCTTTTTAAGCGTCTTGGTCTGTTAATAAATCCACGGGAATGCGATTTGTGCTATTATTCGAGGTCTGTGTGTCGCTGTGGTGATTTGCTGCCCTGCATAAATCTGGGAGTTTTTTGCTTTGTTGTGCAGGTTGGAGTTAAGACTTGGCATGCAGAGTTCTTTTAGATGACAAATGCAGGGAAGAAATGATGTATGGGTCATTATTTATTGCGCTCCTTCATCTACGCAAGAGTGTGTGTGCGTGTGTGTGTGTGTGTGTGTACGTGTGCATGTGCATGCGTGTGTGTTTTAATCTTGTGCGGGGAAACAATGGTGTTCCTTTTACCTGCATCTCATTCCCAGAGCCGCACAGCAACAGATGGCCGCCAGCAAGGCATAATGCATGATTGATCTTGGATCACTCTCTCTCTCTCTGTTTCTCGGTCTCTCTCTTTCTCTCTCTGTCTCTCTCTCTCTGTCTCTGTCGGTCTCTGTCTCTCTCGCTCAGTGTATCTCTCTCTCTCTCTCTCTCTCTCTCTCTGTCTCTCTCTCTCTCTCTCTCTGTCTCTCTCTGTCTCTCTCTCTCTGTCTCTCTCTCATTCTGTTTTCCTCACAGTCGTGTGGGTTGATGGTGGCAGGAGTTGACTTTATTCTTTGAGTGGTAATAATCAGAAGTACTGAAACACACACACACACACACACACACACAATCTCAGGAGACAAAAGGATGAAAAAGAGAATTTTCCAGTGAATCACCTCCAGTGAATTCCAGTGAATTCAATTCTCTTTTTGAAACAACGAAATTAAGGAACGTGTAAAGGCGTCAGTATGTTTATATGAAATATAAATGTTTCTAGAACAACACTATAATTATGCAATAGTTAAGACTTTAGAATGACAGTTTGGAGCCTGATCCATTCAGACCGAAATGCTTTGAAAGAACTGTGCTTTATAGTACCCTGACGTAAAAACACAAACTAATACACGAGCCATGGGACTGTACCACATATATATTACACATTACATTACAGTATAGAGCACTGTTACCACCCTACTAAGTCCTATTAATTATTTAGAATGTACTGTAAATGATTTAGTGATTATTGTACATTAGTTAGAATCTACTGTAATTTCCTTTTTTTTCTGTAATGACTGTGAATTGTTAAGTAACTACTCTGAACCATTCAGTAATGACTGCAAGTTATTCAATAATATTGTAAATCCTACAAATTACTCTGGTGCTACTATACATTATATACAGTAACTGCTTTGAAATGTTCAATAAATACTCTTTTAAATGTAGTACTCAAAAATACCATATGAAACCCCGCCTAAAAACTAAAGCTAGCCTAAAAACCCCAAGTAAGCCCGCCTAAATAAAAATATATATATTTTTTTCTGATGGATTTTTAATATATCATTCATCAGATCTTTTATAATGATTCTATTAATAGTAACAACATGAACAGACAGTACAAAAAGTCTGGAATGGACTTAAATGAGCCCCATGTCTCTTAAATCCTCCACGTGGCTGCAAAATTCAGACATGACGTAGGTTAACATTTAATAAAATGTCTAGAGCAGTAGTCTAAACTGTAGCCAGCTGTGCTTAAAATGTGTAATCTTTAACAACATATTTAGAGAATCAGGTTTCTTAGCCTGTCATGTTTTTCATTTGAATTGTAAATTCTTGTAACATTTCATGATTCATTTACATTCAGTGGTAAAGTTTTTGTTTTTCACTTGAACTGAATTAGCAGCAAAATTATGCAGCTTTTCCTTTATAATCTCAATAATATTTGTGATTATTTCAGTTAACTTATTATTTTAAAATAAAACACAAAATGTAAGATAACATTAAAAATTAAACTTCATTCTGTGTCCATGCAAAGCCATGTATCTAAATCTTTAAGTGACTCCTTAATCTTTTTATGAACCTTATTAACACACTTTATTTGGAAAAGAGTGAGAATCTTATGCAATACACACACATCCTATGTGTGTGTTAATTTCACTTCTAAATCAATACAATCTCTTTAGTTTGTGATATGTGTAAATACAGAAGGACTGTGCTGAACACAGCAAAGTCGCTTGATAAGGTTGGGAATCTGCTACGTGCTCAAAACCAACTTTCAAAGCAACTTGGGCACGTGTTCAGCACAGTTACACACAAATCTCAAAGTAAAGGGATTATACTGACTTAGAACTCAATGTAACAGGCACAGGGGTGTGTTTATAGATGATGTCAACAAATATAACATTGATAAAGTCACACTATGTGAGTACTGTGAAGATTAATATCTGCTCTCTCCCCTCTGTCTCTCTTTCTCCCTTGCCCTCTTTGTCTATCCTCTCTTTCTCTCTCTCTCTTTCTCCTCTCTTTCTCTCTCTCTCTCTCTTTCTCCTCTCTTTCTCTCTCTCTCTCTCTTTCTCCTCTCTTTCTCTCTCTCTCTCTCTCTTTCTCCTCTCTTTCTCTCTCTCTCTCTCTCCCCCCTCTCTTTCTCTCCCTTTCACTCTGTCTCTCTCTCTCTTTTCCTCTCCTTTCTCTTTTTGTCTGTCTGTCTCTCTCTCTCCTTTCCCCTCTCTTTCTCTTTCTCTCCCTCCTCTCTTTCTCCCTTTCTCTTTCTCTCTCTTTGTCTGTCTCTCTTTAGGATCAGTGAGGCTCGTGTCTTTTACTCCTCAGCCCTCCAGAGGCTGCCGGGTGTGGTGCGTTCAGGAAAACCCCAGCCATCTCAGGCTGACCCGCAGAAGACCGGCACAGAGGGGTCTTGGAGGCCATTCAACAGGTGAGGGGCAGAACAGGTGCGGACAGTCTGAACCATTTCATACAAGGGACAGAACGGAGTGGAACCAGCGATAATTAGGGTAGAGCAGAGCAGGAATAGAACTAGACCAAACTGGGGTAGAGCATTAAAGCTGAGAGATTTAGGGTGTGAGGAAAGCAATCTTGCTCTGTCATAAATGCTCTGGGGCGCTTACTTTTTCAAAATATTTTGAGTACAACTTTTTTCGGTTTTCCTAGGGAGGTTTATTTATAGGACAGCGGTGTCACGTGTGTGAACACCTGTGCCAGCAGCAGTGACAGTGCTAGCTTGGACGCTAGGTGAAAGCTGCTCTTCTTACACTTTGATTAACATAAAACTAAACACACCCAAAGGGATGTTCGATGCTAACTAAGCCTTTGAAGGGTTCATTTTCTTACAAGCCGCCCATTACTGTCAGATCTGCACCAACTGTAGCCAGCTTTAAAAAGCTGCTAAAAACAGCACTGTTCTCCTCTGCCTTCCTTTAAATATTTGCACGTTTACTACATTTTTAAGGTTCTTTTATGTGTTCTTTTACTTTTTTTACCCCTTTCATTATCTTGTTTTATTTTTCTCTCATTTTTATTTATCCTTATTTTAATTTCCATTACTGTAATGAATGACGTTCTGTGTATGATAATGTGCTGCATAGTAAACTTAAACTTGATCTTATGTCATTAAAATGGCAGTGATAAACTAGATGCAAGATTTCTGCGAAAAAATGCGAAGTGTGATTAAAAGAAAACAAATCTCTTGTTCACTCTTAAACAAAATGGCAATAATTACCTTTGACGTACTTCTAGTAGTGTTTTACTATCCAGGTGATCACTAATCAGTACCTCATAAAGCAGAATGAGGTGTTTGTGTAGGAATTTAACAGACACTGGCATGGAATGGTTGTCATACTCACAGAGATGCTGATTTAGAAATAAATTGCAGTGGTCTCTTATTTTTTTCCTGAGCTGCATGTGTGTGTTTTTTGTGCAGGACGCGTGTGTATATGTCTGACCTGGAGTCTGCTCTGCATTATTCTTTGCGCGTGGAACTTTCTGCTCACAGCACCATCGGCGGAGACGATCTGACAGCACTTAAAAGCTACAGCTCTGTACTGGCCAAGGTGAGTCTCACTCACACACACAAACACAAAATACAACCTAAAAACTGAAATCTGCAAATATTTAGTAAAAGACAAAATTAGAGGCATTGAACAAACAATGTCCTGCCAACCTTTAACCATGCAGGAGTATAAATTATGCTTTGGGGTTGTGTAGCAGTCAGTAGTGCAGATAAAGTAGTGCAGAAATCCAGGGAAGAACAGATTCTACTTAATATCATCATATCTTAAAAGTCAGTGTCCCACAGTCAGTGAATAAACTGAAGAAGGGATGATGTTAGATATTACAACAAGAAAATGATCCAAAACGTACATCACAATTATCCTTTAAATGAAAAATTAAGTTTTTGAAATGGCCGTCACTGTTTAACATGCTAGTCATGCAAGATGTCCCATAAATATTTCTGGACTAGAAGCGTTCTGCCCAAGATAAATAGAAAAAAATCCTAAGACGAGAAAGATAGTCAGGTGCCTGCAAAAAATGTTTTTAGGTTCTAAGAATGGGGTCTTAGAAGGCACTGAATTTAGGCAATATTCTTTATCCCAATATGTTAAAAACGAATAAATGAATCAACTGTGCATTTAGATTAAAAAAAATGTCATATTTAAGTTTGTTTTATGCAAAGCTTGGGTTAAGCTTTCATTCAGAAACTAAAATCATGATTATGGGGTGCCCTGAGACAAGTCTGGTCTCAGATTTGCAAATATCTTTTCAAAATAAGAAGTTTGTTCTTTGTTGGTGGTGGTGTTTTTACCATCAGAAACATCTGTATCAGTCAAACAGAGTGAAACTGTTAATCCTTTGTGTTTAATATGAAATCTGTGTTCAGATAAATTCATTAATCTGCCCTCTGGGTGACTGCAGGTTACTCGAGGCTGGTTTAGCTGTAGTACGCCTGTCTGACCACAAGGGGGAGGGAGAGACATTAAACTGACAGTTTGAACTCAGACAGGCCATGTCTACATTATTTACATACACACACTGCATAGCAGCCCTTGCGTCTTCATAATGGTTTAGGGCACCAAACCTGTATGTTGCTAAACAACTAACAAAATATAAACAACAAAAACGGGAAATTACTTTTTTACTGCTATTGTTTGTTTGCAATTTTTCCAGAAAATTTGCATAAACACACATACTTGATATAATGTACACCCAAGTCATTGAACCACTGTCGAGTGAAGTGAGTAACATTGTTTATCTCATTACAATGGCACCTCCCAAGAGGGGAGATATATTGGGCAGCAAGTGAACAGTCAGTTCTTGAAGTTCATGTGTTGGAAGCCTAAGAATGTGAGCAGCTTTGATAAGAGTAAACTTTTGACAGTTGTTTCAGAGCATCTTCAAAATAGAAGGTATTGGGGGATGTTAACAATATGCAGTGGTTAAGATCTACCAAAAGTGGTTGATAGAAGGACAACTGCTGAGCCACAGACAGTGTTATGGGTCCCCAGATCTTATTGTTGCAACAGAAGAGTTACTGTAGCACAAATTGTGGAAAAGGGATCATGCAGACTATGATAGAAAGGTGTCAGAACACACAATGCATCAAAGCTTGCTGTGTATGGAGCTACATGGCTGCAGACTGGTCAGAGTGCCCATGCTGAGCATCAGTTCTGGACCATGGAGATGGTGGCCTGGTCTGATGGATCACATTTTCTTTTACATCATGTGGATGGCCGGGTGTGTGTGCATCACTTACCTGGAGATGGCATCAGGATGGAACTTTGGGAAGCTGCATATTGAGTAGATTAAGGCCTAGCAGTGGTTTCAACCACTCAGCATTCAGCCTCACTGGAATACTAATCACTGACCTCATCGTCTGTAATCATCTGCACCTGTTTCTTCACTGGTTTATGCCGTCAGATGTCTTGAATGATTCATATATAAGGCAGTGTGTGGCTTAACAAACAATCGTTCTCTGAGACTGGTCAGGTACAGAGGCTGGACTGAAAACGAGAGTACCGCAGGATGCCTGGAGAACTGTTCCTCAGGACTACATTACAAATGCAAGAAAGTTTGGTTTGTTGGAAGCAAAATACAAAGAAATGATTGCACTGCACTGGATGTTTCATCCATGCAGATCACTGGGTGGATCTGTGGGGGGGACGAAACAAATTATTTTTAAAAGTGGGGGGACACATCACCCCCTAATATAACGGTTCCGGCGCCAATGCATACAAGGCAGTTCAAGCCACAGTTATAACCTAGAAGTAACAGAAGAATAACACCCCTTCCCTCTATTTCTCCAGTATTGTAGGTGACAAAATAAATTCAGCACGTCTTTTAAACGTAAACTTTCCACTCGCTGGGCCAAGCAATGAAACACCACTTTCCTTTATAGGTCAATATAAATGAACTATCTTTAACTACAGTGTACGTCTTACAGTGTATTTTCGTGTACCATACCTTCCCAAGTTCATACAGGTCATATATGCTACAAACACAGCACATTTAATGCCTTGTTTGTGAGGTTGTAAAAACTTAAGGCACACGAACACGTATGCGTTTATTAGCCTACAGCAGTTCAGTATATCAGTCCTAAAGGCGACATCCAGTTCATCCCACCACTATAGCTGATGACAAAGGTTGGGAAAATTGAATTCTTGATGGAATGTCCTGGCCACTGCTATGATTATCTGAACGTGGCTCGCTAGTGGTTGCAAAATTGTTCTGTGCTGATCAGTTGAAAACATGAAAATATCTTCTTTTCCGTCATTCATTTACCTGCAGCATGAACGAACAACCTTCATAATGAAATGGCCACATCATAGAAAAGCAGCTTTTCCAGTTGTGTTTAAATATGAACAAAAAAAGTAATTTACAAGTTTTTTTAAGACCTTGACAATCCATATTCACCTAAACAACATATATTGAGTCATTTCGCGGAGGTGTCAGTGTGCAGTTATATAATCAGTGAACATTTATGGCCCTAAGAGGCCATCCAGCCCAGCCATGTTACTGTGAACGCATCAGTGAAACAAAATGAATCAGGGCTGAGGGGTCTGTAAACAAATAAAGATTTAAACAATTTGTTTATATTAATAAAATACTTAAGTTTACAAATAAAAGGTTTAGGTAGTGTGTTGGAAACATCTATAGTAATATTACAAGGATTTTACAGTAAACTGTAAACTATACTACAGTTTATGACTGAAAGTTTTATGACATGTATCATATTTGTTTACTTATCTGTCAACCTGTAATACAAAAAAAAAGACCACTGCAAAAATGTTCATTTCATATATAAACATACATACTTTCATCTATGTGTGTGTGTTTTTATATTTATATATATATATAAAACTATGTATGTGTATATATATATATAACTAATATGTATATGCACACACACACACACATCATAATGCTACGCAAATTAGGGTTGTATATGGCATAAGGCCCTGAATAAACAAGGTCCTGAGTATCACCACTAACATTTGATCTTTGACGAATCATGCCGTTGTGTTCTGGCTGCCTTGTTGGCGCTGGGCCGGTCCACATATCCAGGTAGAAGCGAGCAGCCAAATAACAAATGCGCATGGCTATAAAAATAGGCGTAGTCATAAACATGCTCCTCAGCCTAAATAATGTTTGCAGGTGGAGCGGCCTGACATTTCTTCCCCCTCGCAGGGAGGAAAATTACTCGAGTGCATTTCATTTTTTCCCCTCATCCTCAGTGTTACAAAACATGTTGAACTGCAGGATGTGGATTTGTATGGAGCTGAACATGTATTTGGGGATTAGGCGCGTGGCTCTTGAATGCACGAGAGCATTAGAAAGAGGTTTTTTCGGGATTACCATCTCTGTTCTGCTTTCTTAAAAGAGATCCCCCCTCCCACCAGGATGGAGAGAATTAAACTAGGAATTATGGGGTAACTTTAGGCCTGAATCCAGCCATGACTCGAGCACTAAGCACTGCGTTTAAGATTAGCTGGAGAACAGGTAGTTAATTTGTACATTTTTTTAGTGACTGGTGGCTTATCTGTATTCAACATTTTGCCATTTTAGTCACAGTTATTCACATCAGATCCACTTGTTGCAATCTCCGTAGTTGAAATACTGTGGCTTACATTTCTGTTATGTTTGTCATTCATGGAAAAATTTGACATTTTTAACTAATCGTTGGTTTTATTGTAATTTATTTTTTGCATTACAGTTGTTCTGTAATTATTGGGGGAGGGGAGGTTCAGAACTATATACCAATTTTTAGAATTATAAATACAGTTTTGTACTATATAAATTTTTTGTACATGAATGTATGTGAATTACCCATTTCCCATACACCTCTTGTCTGTCTACTTCTAGTCCTAGAAGTAGCACTTTTTAGAGGTTCCCCTGCGCAACTAATGAGCTAATTAACAAACCTGTCCTGAGGCTAAAAACGCAAAAGCGGGCAAGACCAGGATTGAGAGCCACTGTTTTAGAAAATGAATCATTACTGCACAGATCATCAAATTATAAGATGTTCAATAGTGTGTCATTTTCTGCTTTAGTTTGGCCAGATTGTTGTGCTTCTATAGGACCAACATGATATTCTTGTTCACCTTTATTAGAACCTAAACAGTAACAAATGATCTTGAAGTAACTTTATACATTTAAATGTAGTTCATGCTTAAAAAACTCTACAGCCGTCATTTTTCTATACCGTTTAAATGTAATTCATCATTAATACATGTCATTGTATTGTTATGATAGGAATGACATTTACCATTGATTTCTGTTCTGTATCAACAGGTTTTTGTCCTAGTTCTAGTGCACTTCTGACTTTTTCTAAGGTGAGACTATAATATGGCAGAAATGTAAAGGGAGACTGTCAAATCCACAGTCAAATTCAAATGATGAATTATAAATCTGGGGCTGCGTTAAGCGAAGGTTACATGAACGTTAATGTTAAAAAAGTACACATGGATAAACACAGAGACCCCGATTCCCTAAGCCTTTCGTGTAAATTGTGCACTTGTAAGATGTGTAAGAAACTCACACGTGAGCCTAAAAGTGAAGTTTATAGGCTGTGGATAGAGAACGCACAATGCTTCTCTTCCTAGTACATATGCATTTGAGGGGTGGGTTGCAAAAAAAAAAGGGTGAAATTACTACATGTGTGACTGATTACATGTTTCACCTAATTTGCTAAAGTGTAAGCAACTCATGGGGGATTTTTTTAGGCGGTGTTGAATTAGACCCCTGGACAATGGTGGGAAAGAATTTCACTTAATACCACCATCTTTTTGTCAAAGCATTCATTTTTTTGTTTTGTTTTGAACTGTTTTACTGTGCCTTTTTAACCCTGCACCTCACCACTGAGCAGGGCTGTGCGCAGTATCTGCAGACGTCCTTACAGTGCTGACAACACCATGGTGCTTGGCCCCCTGCATTGCTGCTTTTCACTCTAACAAGCTCTGCACTGCTGTCGCAAACAAAGCCTATTGTCTGGGGGGTGGTGGCGAAGGGGGTCCCAGTGGTAGCAGGGGAGCTGTTTAGGCAGCTTTTACACGGCTGACCTGCATATTGCTCCCAGAGGGCCGTGGAGGACAGATTAAGCGGAGCTCCTTCAGCCACGGCCAACAGATGCATTCTCCCTCCACAGAGACGCACTACAGTTTCTCAAGTGCTGATACTAATCGGATTTTGGATGACATATTGCTGGGGTGAAGTGGATTGTCATGGTCCAGCGGGAGGGAGAGGGGGTGTGGACTGGTTGCTGAGGGTGAGCATTAGCTGTATGTTGGCTGGGTGCCACTGGCAAAACAAAAAGTATATAAAGTTTATGCATTTTTCTGCCCTGCTCCAAATTCAGTAATTCAGCCAAGATGTATTTCTCGTTCGAAACTGCTTTAAGTTGTGTGCTAGAACTACAAGACTAATGAACCTAACATTCACCTCCAGCTAGCACAGTGCATCTAACCTTAAATCATCATGCACCTGCCTCAAACCATGTCGAGATTTTGAGTAATCTCAAATAGACTTTCTTACGTTTTGGCTAAAGAGTCTCAATAATTCATGGTAGACGCTGAATATGTCGTTTTGAGATAATAACTGACTTGTGCGTGTAAGGCTGGGTATTATGTCAAATATATAATTTCACAAAATGCAATATATATCACGTTTTAGGTTTTTCAAGCAAGTCATAACTGATTATTTACACCGGCAAAACAATAATGCCGCATTTAAAGTAAGACTAAATAACTATGAGCAGTGGGTGTCTTGACCTTGGATGTCCAAAGCGGTAACATTACAGATAGAGGAAAAACTTTCTTAACTTATAATGGAAGGTAATGTGGACCATTACCACTGCACCATTTATTGTGAAATGCTCACACAAGCTTGTGTTTTCAGTTTATGTAGGTATAAATAAAACAAAGTTAGCTGCGTGGATGTTGTTGTTTTATATATAATTGGTACTAATGTGCCTTGTTATGTGATCTGTTCAGTTAAGTGTTCTAACCATTCACTCAGAAAACCCAGTCCTGATGAAGTTTCTTGCAGCAACATTGTCACATTGCCCACTTCTAGTTTGAGGGGTGAAGGTTAGGCTCAGTTGGAATGTTTTTTCTCAGACTGACTGAACAAATTGATTGAAAGGCGCTCAGATCTATTTCGACGGCTCAGTTTGCTGGTGATGAGATAGTGGTCTAAGTTCTGGAGGGTCCTTGAATGAACATGTGTGTGCTTTGATTAAAATGCAATGTAATACAGAGATGCAGCTATTGATGTGTGTGTGTGTGTGTGTGTGTGTGTGTGTGTGTGTGTGTGTGTGTGTGTGTGTGTTTAGATTTCAACAATGCCTTTTGTCTAGACAATCCTATTTGATCTGCTGCTTCACCCAGAAGGCTGCTGATGGGCTTTCTTACTGGGTAGAAGCTCCAAACGTAGGAAGACGCGTGTGTTGTTGCCCTGATTGACTTTTTGCTCCCATGAATACACCACAGGCTGTGCTGCGGGTGTGTGTGGGGCGCTGGGGTTAAGTAAATCTCCACAGGGCCTTTTTAAGCGAGCTGCTGGAATGGCGATCCTGTTAGCACTGATGAACAGAAGCAGATGGCGGCCACAAAATTGAAAAGACTCAGCGGCACAAATCAACCAAACACACCTCAGGGATTCCCCAGCGCTCGGCCGCGTGAGCGTGTTTGGGTCTCACCATGTGTCGGCAGTGTATCCTTACTGCAGGACAGGGAAAGAGAGGTAAACAGCACTGGTGCTTATCTAAAATCTCTCGTTCATTCTTAACCGCAGAGAAACCGCATATGACTTGTAGTGAAAGTGACCATTCTGTCAAACGTGAACACACCATAGTGTGAACAGTGTGAAATTGTTTCTCGGGATTTAACCCATTCACCTAGTGAAGCAGCGGGCAGCCAGGAACACAGCGCCTGGGGAGCAGTGTGTGGGGACGGTACCCAGCTCAGGAAACCTCAGAGGTGCTTAGCAGTCTTGGGAATTGAAAACACAACTTCCTGATCGTAGGGCGAACACCCTAACCACCAGGCTCACAGCCGCCTACACACACACACACACACACTCAAACTGATGGAGACTGTTCAGAGGCAGTTCGCTTATCGAAATATTTTTATTCCAAATGATCTTGTTTTCTTTGTCGACTCACAAAAACATCATATTAAAACTTGAGCAGGTTTATTTGAAAGAAAACAATACCATACACGTCGATCCACTATGCGGACTAAAAGTACTGGGACGTCTCACCATTCCACCAACAGAGACTTTCATGACATCACATTCAAATACAGAGACTTTAATATGGAGTTGATTTCCCTTTACTGTTAGGACAGCTTCCACTCTTCTTTGGAGGCTTTCCACAAGATTTTGGAGTTTCTGTGGGGTCAGGTTGAGGTCAGGGCTCCGTGTGGGCTAGTCAAGTTCTTCCACACCGAACTCATCCAACCATGTCTTTATGGAGCTCGCTTTGTGCACTGAGACACAGCCATGCTGGAGTAGAAAAGGTTTAGCATTAAGATTGTCCTTCACTGGAAGTAAGGGGCCCAAAGCCTGAAAAACAGCTGTTTCTGAGTTCTTTTGTCCATATAGTGTATGTGTACCAGTATTAGTCACAGTGCAAACTTAGGAATAATGTTTATCTCCTATGTCAGCACTTACCAGTGCTCAAAACTTTCAGGTGTTTAAAGCACTTTTGGGTCAAAAAAGTTTTAATATGAGCTCTGGGCAATAATAAGAAAAAGAGAGAGAGGAAAGATGGCCTCCTTTGTACAGACTTAAATGTATAATTTCCTAGAGTTTTAAATTCATTTAAATTTACTCTCCAAGGACTGAAAGCAAGCCAAACTGGTCTTTGATTTTCTGAATTATTTGACTGTGGGTTTGCGATTGTTGACTTCATGGAACAAATTGTATACTGGAAAACTTGCTTAAGAAAAAGAGTAGAAAAACTGGGCTAATTAATTTCATCTGAATTTTATAAATTGTGTTTCATCTGGGGCAGAGGATGGTCTGGTGGTTAGGGAGTTGCCCCTGTGATCAGAAGGTAATGGGTTCAAATCCCAGGACTGCCACCCTTGAACGAGGTACCATCCCCAGACACTGCTCCCTGGGCGCCCGTCATGAATGGATTAAACTGTTCACACTGTGCTGTGTTCACACATGACTGTAGAGGACCACTTCATTTTAAAAGACAAATTTGTTTTAAGTAAACTGGTGTTTGACTTTGTAGCAAAGTGTACTGTTACCATTTGCAGTGTAAAGTGAGCTTTTCCTGGTGAAATACATATTTATACAAACAAAAACTAAGTGTTGGCGGTTTTATTCTCTCAGAACCTTCTCAGGGTCTTTTCCTGCTACACATAAAAGGTGAAAATTGCTTGGGATATTTCAAAAGAAGGCAGGGCGTCCCCAAGGTTTGGACACTTGCATCAGGAATGATAATGTGGAAAAGTACAGTGTGAGTTTTTGTTTTAGGATTATTGTGTGTGTGTGTGTGTGCGTGTGTGCGCGCGTGTGCATGTGTGTGCATGCATGTGTGTGCATGCGTGCACTTGATATCGTGCTAATGGAAATAACTGAGAGCTCATTTTCCTCCAAACTCTTTATGTTTATTGTGTGACTCCAACTGAGTCATATTGTCTCCATAGTAGCAATCTGCTGTTCAGGGATTAAGCACATAGTTTCCTTTCTTCAGTGGAGCCAGAAATCCTGTGATCTCTTTGTCCCATCACTGCCTACATATTGTCTGAAAGTTTAGAATCATGGTTCCAAAGTTCGGAATCAAGGTTGTCAATAACAATATTTTAATGTATATAATTATATAACTAGATTCCACAGGAAGATGTGAAGTGTTTGCGTGGTTGCTATAAAACCAGTGCTTGGAGACACCCGCCTTTTTTTGGTAACTGACCTGAGCTTTCATGTCTTGAAGTCTGCTTATGAGTCTGCCGTCTGTTTTGCTCCACTTTTGTGTCTTTGCATTTGTGTTTCTCAGCGTTTTGTTCCTGTCTGGCTGTCTTAGCCGTGATGTCACGGACTCTCTTTCTCCAACACACATTTTGAAAGCGAGTGGATTGTCGGCTGTCTCCCTCCATATATTACATTATCGGTTTTTGTAACAATCAGTACAATTCAGAAATGTGCGGAATGTTCAGTAGATGGTCCTAAATGACTTAAGAAAGCTGTACAGCATCAAGAAAGAAGCTCTACTAAAATTATACTCTTAACAAAGTTCTAATAAAATTAATATGTGAGAAACCTGGTCTGAAACAATGTGGTGGTAGGTGGTATGTGTCAAAGTAACCTCCATGTGAATGCAGCACAAGGTTTCCCAGCAGATTGTTGCCCAGAGCGTCTCGCTGCCTCCACCAGCATGCCTTCTACCCATAGTGCATCTCTTCCCCAGGTACATTACATAAGCACACCCATTGTCCACATCAGACTGGACCAATTCTGATGCTCATGTTCCCATTATTGGTGGTGGACAGGGATCATGGGAGACACTTTGACCTGTTGGAGACTACACTGCCCCAAACACAGCAAGCTGCAATGCACTGTGCAATTTGACACCTTTCTTTTGAAACCAGCATTTTTCAGCAGTTTGTGCTACAGTAGCTCTTCTGTGGGATCGGACCAGACAGGCTAGCCTTTTCTCCCTACATGCATCAGTGAGCCTTGAGTGCTTGTTGGAGTTTCAACAAATGTCCTGCCTTGAACCAATTTTTTATAAATAATAATGACTGCATACATATACTGCATAATATATCCCACTTCTTGACAGTTGTGTAGGAAGTGTCATTGGTTTCAATCTTGTGATGCATTATATTATGAACATTATTAAGGTTTTGAATAGCAGTGTTTTAAGTATATGGAAAAATAGTTGGTTTGTCTTCACAGGTGTATGGTTTAGTAGACTGGTGACAGTAAAATGTATTAGCTGTATTAGCTGAAATTGACTTGTTTTAGGAAATCTGCTTGCTTGATTTCCTCATACTGCAAACACCTTGCCGCTTGTTATGGATCCCAAATGCCCGATGCCTCACTGAGGCAGTGTAATCTCTTCAAAATCTTCAATGGTTGTTGCAGCTCGTCGTCAGTTGTAAGGTGTTGAGCTTAGAGATAAAGCTTCACTTAACAGATGACTTATCATGATCAATGATCTTTGTTGTGTGTGTCAGTATTTTCCAGGCAGGCCTGCAGTAAAAGATGCTTTGAAGGCTGTGAATGACTGGCTCCAGCAGCAGAATGCAACAGAAATTGCATATAGCGACTTCAGAACAGCGCTGGACAGCACAGCGGTGGTAAGTACAGAGCAGCTCTTGACCAACAACTCTATTCGGATATGCCTCCAACAGCTCTGTACGTATTCTTGTCCACAGCAATCCCAGCCAGCTACTATACTGCAAAAAGTATCTCAATCCTCTCTTTCCCAAAGTTCAACCAACAGCTCATGCTGATACTCATCCAGCGTCTCTATTTTAATATTCAACCAAAAGCTCGAATACTCATCCAATATTTCTACTCCAATAGTCAACCAACATCTCTATTCCAAAACTCATCCAACAGCTCTATTTGAACACTTGACCAACAACCTTAATCCAGTAGTCATTTACCAGCTTTGTCCCATCCCTCAACCAATATCCCCATCTCAGCACTTGACCAACAGCTCTGCCCCAATACGTATACAACTTCACTTTTCTAATACTTATACAACTTCAGTATCCCAATATTCAATCAACAACTCCATCCCAAAACTCATTCAACAGCTAAATCTCAACATTCAGACAACCTCTGTGCCAACACTCAGCTAGCACCTTTATCCCAGTGCCAGACCTGTAACAAATATTCAATAAAGCAATTATAATAAAATATATGAAAGCTGTGAACACATTCGGATAACTCTTATTTTTAGCATATTGATGAAAGCACACATATGTGTGCACCATTCGATGGGAACTAAAGATTTATCAGCCTAAATGCTAGCTAGTTAGCGGGAGCGAGCAACTCTGCACACCATGACAGCATTTACATTTAAGGTATTCAGCAGACGCTCTTATCCAGAGCAAACGTACACTAGTGCTCAAGTAGCCCACATCTGTTCTTCATACCTGAAAAGCTAGACTCAAATCAACATCCGCTATTCAATCAAGTTACTGCCAGTTAAGTTACACACCTTAACAAGTCCTGTCAGAAGAAAAGTCAGAGGTTGAAACACAAGTAAGGAAAGCATGGAGTTAAGAGGGTACGTGCACTAAGGTTTTTTAAAATAAATATAGGGAAAAAGAAATGAGTAAGCAACAGTGATCTTTTCACTCAAATATAACTGTGGTTCTAAGTCTATCATATAAAAGTAGGTGGCATTTTGCATGTTAAGTGACAAAATCCCTGATTCCCTGTAGCAAGTCTGGTAGAAAGTAGTGTTTGTTAAAAGACCTGCTTCCGTGTTCAAAGGACTTTATCAACCTTTTTGTTGTTGCCAGATTGGGTCAGACCCCACCGGGTTACGATTTCATGCCTGTTTTTCTAAAAGAAATCATTAAGTTTTTACTTTCACTTGTAAAATATAAGATCATTAAATTCATTCATGCTTTCAGTCATTGAAGTGAAACGGGTTGAGTTTTTTTTGCCCTTATAGATGATTAAAATATTTGAGTTGTCAGAAGAATATTGAAAAGTTAAAATATTTCATGGTTGCAGCCCTACATCCAAAAGCTCCATCCTACAACTGGACCAACAATTCTATAACAAATATATCCAGTATTCAGTTTACTTATTCTAGTGGCTCTTTCCTAATTTTCATTAAATAAGATTTGATTCAGGTGATCACTAGTCAGGACCTCATAAAGCAGAATGAGGTGCTTGTGTAGGAATTTAACAGACACTGGCATGGAGTGGTTGTCACTCATAGACATGCTGATTTAACAATAAATTGCAGTGGTCTCTTATTTTTTTTAGTGTTCCGAAAGACAAGAAACACTGTGACAGATGACTCTCAAATACACAAACATTTGGAAAAACGGTTTTAATATAATCATGTGTTTATATTTTTAAATATCTTACACAGGTCTGTCAGACTGTTTACTATTATGTTTACAACATAATAGAACAAAAACCCCAGTTTACACAGACACACACTTTTTATACACACACGCGCGCGCGCTGAATGGAGTGGTCACTTACAGAGATCATTAGGTTTTAGTCAGCTAATCAATGAATCAATGGCTGAGTGGGGATGCATGATGAAGTCCAGTCAGGAAACGAACTGATGCCGCCAATACACAGTCCAGCTCTGGCCAATCAGCCCCCGCTTCCTCTGCTGCTCTCTGCGGACTCTATTGCCTACAGTGGCAAAATTAATTAAAAGAGGCTGGTGAAAGACAGGAGAGTATTTAAACACTGCGGTAAAATGAAGAGGTACTTCTGATCACTACTGGGTGGATTTTGTGTCTGAGATCATGTAAAGGTTACTCAGGTTTCTGTAGTAAATGGACTGTTGGAGTACATTGTAGTGATCTTTGCTGGCTTCATTTAGGGATTGACTGAAAAGGAAATTGATTGACTTTAATGACCTGTGAAAGCACAGTTCATTTAGTGTGTGTGTGTGTGTGTGTGTGTGTGTGTGTGTGTGTGTGTGTGTGTGTGTGTGTGTGTGTGTGTGTGTGTG
>JBBPCX010107478.1:0-18982 GCA_037974365.1 Hydrocynus forskahlii
GCATAACATGATGCGTTGCTTAAGTGGTAAGATCTATTCTCAACCTCAAAATTGTTTTTTAATGTAACTTATGTCTGCGATTGGTTCAAAATGTAAAAAAAAAATAATAACTACGAATGTGAACTAGTTAATTTTTATTTGAATGAACTAAACTTTGAACTAGTTCTTATTCATTGTGAACTGGCACATCACTGGACAGGAGCATGGCAACTTTTGCGCTACAGCAGGTCTTCTGTGGCATTTGAGCATCACTGAGCCTTATGTCCTTCCTTGGAGCTTTTGCTAGGTTGTGACCACTGCATTCTGAGAACACCCCACAACACCCGTCGTTCTGGAGATGCTCTAGCTATCACAGTTTGGTTCTTGTCAAAGTGTCTCAGAACCTGCTTACTGTCTTTTTGTCAGTACCACTGCCTCCAAACCATAGCTGCTCTCACTACTGTATTGTACACCCGCCCTTTCACTCTTGCTGGTACCTGACGGTCACAAAGCACTCCTGCCACTCTTCTCCACCCAAATCGTTCTTGCCACTCTTCTTCACCCATTCCACCTGACAAACCACGCCTGGACCTCTTCTCCACCGATTCCATCTCACAAACCACTCCTGGACCTCTTCTCCACCGATTCCATCTCACAAACCACGCCTGGACCTCTTCTCCACCGATTCCATCTCACAAACCACTCCTGGAACTCTTCTCCACCGATTCCACCTCACAAATCATTCTTGCCACTCATCTCCACCCATTCCACCACGAAAATCACTCCTGGTAGTAGCCTAGTTGGTAAAACACTTGCCTGCGAACACAATAGCCACAAAGCTGCAGGTTCAAACCCCCACTTTCTACCACTGTGTCCTTGTGCAAGACACTGAACCCTCAGTTAACCCATTCCACCACACATATCACTCTTGCCACTCATTCCACCTTACTAATCACTCCTGCCACTGCTTTCCACCCTGTCTGCACTCTCTTCTTCAACTCTCTTCACACTCTGGACAGTTGACCCCAAGTATTTGGACTCCTCCACCTTCTCCAGCTCTACTCCCTGCATCCTCACCATTTTACTGTCTCTCTTTTGCGCAATGGTATTCTTAACTGTCTCAACTGTTGCATGTCATGTCATGTCATAGTATACACATACATACATACACACACACACACACACACACACACACACACACACACACACACACACACACACTCCTCACCCAGCACTGAGAAGATGAAGTCCTTGGCCGTGTGCAGCTCCAGCGCGCGCTGGTCGTCGTGCTCGCGCTGCTCCTGCACGCTCAGCTCCGCGATCAGCCGCTGCAGCTCCCGCAGGCGCGCTCCCGACCTGAAGTCCAGCAGACCGGCACCAGAACCGGACCGCGGAGAGGGGGCGCGCACAGCCATCGCACGGGGCATCCGCACAGCGCATGCGCCGGAGTGCAGGAAAAGGGAGCGGTCCAGGTCTGGTAAACACAAAACAAGAACAGGAGCCTGAGCTGCATTACAGAATAAAAGAATAAAACACCAAACATTTAACTAATATTATACACTATATATATATATATATATATATATATATATATACACACACACACACACACACACATACACAAGCTTTTATTGTATTATTGTATACATATATGTATTTATAAAATTGCTTGGTTCATTTACCCCTATTTACAATTCATGGAGCATGGACTTTATTGCCTTCCAGTTCTCACACTCTTATTTTCTAGTTTGTCTCTCATATCGGTGTTCAGGTTCTAATTCTGTAGTTTCATTTCTTCCAGATTTAAGACTTTTATTCTGTAGTTTTGACAAGCATCCAGACTCGTGTTCTATTTAACCTCCCCCACTGTAATGGAAAAATTCCAAATTGTGATTCCTATTCATGTATCCAATAATGTATTATTTGTTTTCTGCGACTCTCTGACAATACCGCATAACAAAACAATCTCTTCTTTTGAGCATAAAAATATGAATGCCTTGTATCTTAATTGGTATTTTATTTTTTAGACTGTTCGCTCATTTTAGAATGAATACGTCATCTGTCTGTGTGTATGTTTATGAAAAACAACAAAAATAGTCTATATGTATATTAATTATATTTTGTATTATTAGCAATTATTGTTATATTGTTATAGTATAATATTATATTTATTAATAAAACATATTATATATTAATAACATATATTGTACGTTAATGGTTATGTTTATAGAATAATTATTAATATTACATGAATAATACGGAACATTATTACACCATGTATAATAATTATATTACGTTGTTATGTTTCTTGAATTAAATATTAAATTTACTTTAATATTTATATTATAAAATGAACACTGATATTACAGGTTTTATGCATGCTCATATTTATGAAATACGACAACCACTTTTTTCCATACAGTTCACTACGGGACGAAGCTGGCAGTATAACACGCTCTGTGCTGTTTCTCCTCCGCTCCGCTGGGGGCGCCGCTGAGCGCTGCTGAGGGGACGCGGTGAGGGCAGATGATGGCGTGGAGGGGTAGAGTGGGCAGCTGGGCAGTATGGAGAGGGGCAGGTTTTCACCACCCCGAGGCAAACAGAGGGTAAATGCACGCACAGGGGTTACTTCTCGTAGTTTAACCACAGAGGGGTGGATACACCATGGGCCTGACAGGGGTGTCTTACACACACAGACAAACACACACACACACACACGCAACCACATACGGAATTTACTTACTCCCGTTTTGTAAATTCAGTGATGGGGTGAGGGAGACCCCAGAACTGTCAGTATCAGTATCAGTGTCAGTATTAGCATCAGTGTCATTGTGATTAGGAAGCCTGTTAGTAATAGCAGGTAGTGCAGTAAAGGGAAACGCCACCAAACTTTCAAACATCATTAAGGTAGGATGAAAACAGAGAAATTTACCAAGCCAGAACTGGTCTCGGTGGTGGTAAATAGAGCTAGAACGCTTTCACTTTTGTGTATCAGTGACGGCAATGATTTACTCTTTGGTCAGTTCTGTTTTAGTCATCAGCATTTAGTGTTGGGGCGTCAGGACTTGTTCACGGTGGTGAATGGAGCTATATCACTTTCACTTCTTTGTCTCAGTGAGGACAGTAATTCAGTCAACATTCAGTATTGGGGCGAAACACTTCTAGTTCTAGAACTGTTCACAGTGGTGGTGAATGGAAGCAGACGTCTGAAGACTTTAACGTGTGTTTATATGTTCAGCGTGTGTTTTGTGCAGGTGTATCCTCCACCATCAGCAGAGATGCGGCTTCCGCAAGGTCACCAAAAAGGTGGAGCCAAAGAAGGAGACAGAACAGGGTGAGCTGATGCAGAAGAAGGCTGTGACTCCTACGTTTGAGCCGCCCACATCACAGCAACCAGAAAGATCATTCGGCAGACTGGTCAAACCGCTGGTGTTTACTGTAGGGGTAGGTGCTGCTGTCTGGCCTTTTAACCTGGGTGACGGTGTCATTTTTTATTCTTATATATACATCCCTGTGGTTGTTTAACCTGCTGAAGGGCAGAGTGTCAAGGGTTTTTGACTCATCAGGGCACAAGTCCATAAAGCTCATATCTGGTCTAACAGTAAAAATCAATCTGTTTTGAATGAATCATTTTTGTGATGTCACATAAAACCAGCCTATCTGCCTGTTAAGCCTACATCAATTTAGTAATTCCTTTTCCCAGTTTAACCTCGTCCAGTCAACCATATATTTTTAATATCAGACACTGTGCTTGGGAATTAAGCCTAAAGCCTTGTTTCTCCCCTTGTTGTGACATCACTCATCAGCATTCAGACCTGTCAGGTGTTTAATGCACTAGAAAAGCTTCAGTATGAGCTTTTAGTAGCTGTCTGGAGAAGAAGTGTTGACACAGCCTCTCTCTCACAACCTACACCAGCAATTATGTATTTTTATCACTTAATTGCACAAGTCAGATATTAAAAGTTAGAATCAAACATAGAGTTTCAAAAGGAGATGAGTTGTATATGGTTATGGGCCCGTGTGTATGTATACATATTACTGACTCCAGGTCAGTTTACAGGCTGTTCGTTTGGAGGGGCAGCAATTTGGCAGTATGAAAGTTTAAAGTCTCGCGTCCAGAGCTACTTCGATCAAGCGCGAGCTGATTGGTTAGACAAACTGCGGCCACAGAAACATGGAGATTTCCGCAAACAGGTGTGTGTATGTGTGTTTGTGTTTGTGTTTGTGTGTGTGTGTTAGAGAGAGATAGAGAGGGTTATGACTGTGTGGGTGTGTGTGTGTTTTAATTTGTGGTCTTTAAAATGTTATTTTCAATATATTTTATTGAATGTAATTGTGATTTAGCATTAGAAATATTATAACTGTATATAATTCAAACATTCTGGCCTTAGTTGCCTGTTTTGTTTTTTGCAGATAAATCAGTGGTGGAATAGTCTGAGTGAAGGCCAGAGAACTGTTACAGGTCAGTCGTCGTCCCCCCCACACACACACACACACACTAGGACAAAATTCTAGCATTGCAATTATTCTGCTAAAAATCATGATCTTAATGTGACCCTAAAGCCCATACCTCTGTATGTGTGTGTGTTTCAGGTATCATAGCATCCAATGTCCTGGTGTTTTGCTGTTGGAGGATTCCTTCTCTGCAGCGCTCCATGTTGAAATACTTCACCTCTAACCCTGCCTCCAGTAAGTAAACCCACCTGTCCATCACTGTCAGTGGGTGTGGCCCACTGCAGATAATTCCCAGTGTGGTTTTTTGATAATTCTGAACCAGATTGTTTTTGTTTATGTTGTCTAGCCATGAGTTAGACGGATGATTTTGATGGTCTGTTATGTGTAGAATATGGACACATGGAGAATATGTGTGTGTGTTGCAGAAACCCTGTGCTGGCCAATGTTGCTGTCCACCTTCAGTCATTACTCTCTGTTCCACATGGCCGCTAACATGTACGTCCTGTGGAGTTTCTCCTCCAGCATTGTCAACATGATGGGCAAGGAGCAGTTCCTGGCTTTGTACCTGTCCGCAGGTACGCCGTGTGTGTGTGTGTGTGTGTGTGTGTGTGTGTGTGTGTGTGTGTGTGTGTGTGTGTGTGTGTGTGTGTGTGTGTGTGTAATGCTACGCTATATGTGCAGGATAAATATTAACTTATCCCGATGGCTTTTCTACCATGGGGCTGCTCTTTGTCTGATGGGGCAACTGGTGGCCTAATGGTTAGGGAATTGTAATCAGCCCCTTTAATCAGAAGGTTGTGGGTGTGAAACCCAGCACTCCTAGTGTCATCACTGAGGTTCCCTTGAGCAAGGTACCATTCCCACACACTGCTCTCCAGATGGCCCTTGTTGGTGGCAGCCCACTGCTTCACTTGGTGAATGGGTTAAATGCAGTGAAAAAATTTCATATTGTTCACACTGTGTGCTGTGGTGTGTTCACGCTTGACTATAAGGGGCCACTTTACTTTACTGAGTGAGTTTGGCTGCTTTAAGATGCCCCTGTTGATATTACAGCTTGTGTCTCCATAAGAACTGACCAATTGAACAGGCTACCCAAGAGCCTAAAGTCCCATAGCCTAGAGGGATATAAAACCCCCCAATATTGGACTGTGGAGTTCTCTGGAGTGAACTGTTACTGAAGTAAAGAGGGGACAACCCCCCACCCCCACCCCAAATAACACCCCTGATGTCAGAAGAAACAGTATCTACAAACTTTTGGACAAACAGTGAATGACCTTTAATAAAGACTGTTTACATCAGACTGTTAGTTATATTATTGAAGAACCCATGTCAAAGAGAGTGTCCATGTGTGTCTGTTATCTGCACTGTTTAATGATGTTTTTGCTGTTTTCCAGGTGTGATCTCCACTTTTGTTAGTTACGTGTGTAAAACGGCTACCGGCCGGTTAGGACCCTCCCTTGGAGCGGTGAGTGACCAGTGCTTTTTATTATTAGGATTATTAGCAGCAGTAGTAGTACAACTGTATCATAGTGGCAGTATGAGAGTATCATAGTTTCTTAATAAATAAATGGTTTTCATCATTTCTGTAAATAATGATCATTTTCAGTAGGTGAATCTGCCCTGTCTCTGATGATGGTGCTCCTTAAAGAGTACAGTTCCTTGTTAGCATTATTTATTATTATTATTTTGAATTATTATTATTATCATGTGTTTCAGTCTGGGGCTATAATGACCGTTCTAGCCGCTGTGTGCATGAAGATGCCTGAGGCAAAACTGGCCATCATCTTCCTCCCCATGTACACCTTCACTGCTGGAAACGTGAGACACACACACACTCACACACACTCACTTACCTGAACCTGTGATTCCATGACCTGACCTGACTAGACCAAGTCAGACTTAGTGAGGGGAGGGGAGAGGAGGGAGGAGCTGGGAGGATGAGAGTGCACAAAACTCACAGATGTCCTTCAGATAAAGGCCTCTGCTACTGCAGGCTGAACTACAGCCCTGTATCTGCTAGAGACTTGTTAGCTCTGCTTTTGTGAACTACAGACAGGACTAAATGCATTTACTACACAAGCAAATTAAATCAAGACCAATATAAATGACTTTAGATTTTTTTTATAAACTCCATGGAAAAAATGAAACAGCCCCATACTGGTTTTGATGCCCTGTTGGACGAGGGTTGAGTAGCAGACGTGTCATTATTACAGTATTAAATGTTTTCATCCTCTGCTTTGAAGGCACTGAAGGCCATTGTAGCCCTGGATACGGCAGGCCTGATAATGGGATGGCGCTTCTTTGACCATGCTGCTCATTTAGGAGGTGCTCTCTTCGGAATGTGAGTGATACACACACACACACACATGATTGTCAATTATTTGTCAAGTTTATTTATTAAACCTAATTTATGAATCAGGTTAAAGGGGTCATATAATTTTTTTAATTAAAAAGTTATTGTATTGCATAAATAACGTTAAGGTTTTCAGGCAAACTTTATAATAGACCAGACAGTTCACAGCTGAAAAACAACCTGTTTTGATTCTTTGCTTTTTTGTGTATCCACCCATTTAGCCAACAGCAGTGTAGCCATGCCTGTTCATACAAAAGTTATTCATAAGATGTTTCAGTTCGGACTACTTTTTTGGAATGAGGCTCAATTTGAGGCAGCCAATCAGAACAGAGCTCATTTATATATACCAGTTTTAAATGAGTAGGAATATGTTTAATTCTGAGGGATAAAGAGAAGCTGAAGAATGGTATGGGGGGGGTAAAATGCAAGAAAAGGGTGGGGTGCAGGTCTTTCAGTGTCCTTGATTGTTACTGAGTGTTCATAGTGATTCTCACAAATAAATGTGTCTGTGTCTAGTTTTTTCTTTCAAAATATCATAGAATGATTGAATGTTAATAATCATGGTTATTTTTATATCTGCACTTGTCCAGTGCGGGTTTACAGAATGTCTTAGTGTCTGCTTATAGGTTTATTTTATAATCTTCCTGTCCAGTGACTTAATTACGTGTGTGTGTGTGTGTGTGTGTGTGTGTGTGTGTGTGTGTGTGTGTGTGTGTGTGTGTGTGTGTGTGTGTGTGTGTGTAGATGGTACATCCTGTATGGTCACGAGCTGATCTGGAAGAACAGGGAGCCGCTAGTGAAGATATGGCATGACTTCAGGACTCGCGGCCCTGGCTCAGGGGGCAGTGGCTCCCTCTAGTGGGTTAGAGGACAATAACAGGACAAACCGCCACAGGAAGAGCGGGGACAAGCAGAACAGATGGACCACAGATACTCATTGTCTCTCTTACACACACATCATACAGTAATAGGTGCTACTCAGGTACATCATAATTCTCCTCTTTAGGCTCCGCCCACAAACATGTTCTTCCATAGCTACTGATGGGACAATTACTTTTTAAACAGTCGCCCCACCCCCATTAAGAGTATTTACATTTTCAGGAGTTTGTTAGAAGGTGAGATGTTTTATGATAGCTCCCCCCCCCTCAGAATGGAGAAGCTGAAGTCAGTTTTAGAGCCAAACCAAGACTGAATGGCCGTAACGAGCTTCAGCAGGGTCTGGGCTCTGAGCTTGCTGGACAGAACGCACTGAACCTGTATAGCACCGTAAATGTTTTAGCATCTACAGACTTGACATTAAATCTTTTTTCTTTTTTGAAATAAATTGTTTATTTAAGTTCAAGCCAGCATGCACACTGGAGTCGTATTAACCCATTTGTCTCCCACCACTAACTGTACCGCATTAGAAATGTGTTAAAATCGGTCTAAAGTAGTGAAAGTGGAGTTCTGGGTTACTTCACATTAACTGCACCCGTCACATGGATGTCTGTTCTTCTGGTTAATTTAAGCAAATGAGCGAAACCCTAAACTGCTCAAAATAGCATTTTTAGTTAGGAAAGTTTACTTTATTGGGATTAAGTCTCAAACAATAAGCTTAGTGATAAGGGGGTTCCAAGCAGAATGTTTGAACTGACCCACGTAGTGAAAGCGTGAATGATCTGACCACTTTAACAGGTAAAAGGACCAATTGTATTCTGTAAATGTTAAGTAAGGATTTAAAGAAAAAATGAATTTTGAAAATGGACCAATGATGTCAATGTCAGTCAAATATTGTGGGGTTTGAACCTTTATGTCAAGTGCTCGAGTAATGCCGGTCTCATATAAAAACTACAATAGCAAACTTTCAGTTATGGTGTGCTAACAACATAACAGTTCTAGATAACAGTGTGTCATATAGTGTCAGAAACCACATAAGTCTGTTAAAGATGACTGACCACCTCCTCACGCTTTGAGCCCTTTACATGCTGAAAACTCTCGCAGCTCCAGAGCTAAAAAAGCAAACTGAAGTCCTGTAAGTGTTCAATATAAATGTAGCTCAGTCGCTTAGTCTGGGTCACTGATACCAATAACATTCACAGAGGCTGTAAAATACAGCGGGAAATAGAGCCCATCCCTGTTTATTTGTGTGGGGGGAACTGCTAAATTGTTCAGTAGCTGTGGTTTCAGTTGAGGGACTTTGACCCCAGTTTAGTGTCAATGATTGACTAGACTGGTCACACACACACCAGTCTCTAGTGACTAAACAGTATAGTTTCAGTCTCTGCTGAAACCACATGGATATCTCCTCATCACTCTTTCTATGAGCGGGACACACTGTAGCTCGAGGTCCCACGTGATTCCACAGGCCCTTTGCCAATACCTTTTCTATACATCTTTTATCTGAACCATGATAAACAGAGAAAAAAATGAATCACTGAAGCCTTGCTTCTAAATTTAGAAATAAACCACATCTCTTTTAAATACAAATTATTTTTAGATATATTTTTTAATAATTTATTTTTAAGTATTTATGTATTCAGTTCTACAAAGAGTAATACAGTTAGCTTATTTCACATTTTGTTTACCATAGCACAATATAGTACACTTAAAGTGGAATTCCACAAAATTTCTGAATTTCCACCTACTTAAATGGTTTGGAACAGAAACTTGTGAGTTCAAAGCTGATTAGGCATGCATCTCTAAAATGCTGGAGATCCATCATGAAGTTTCTCACTCATTTTTTTTCTAGAGTTTGGATTCCAAAACAAACTATGCGGGTTAATCATTGTGTCTGGCACAGTTATGGGAGACTGTTTATGCTGAGATTTGTTATTCAGATGTTTTGAACATTTAATTATATTGTTTGTGTGTGGGGGGTGGGCATATCTCCACTTTATGTCCTTTAATGGGGAGTGAGGTATTCCAGTTTGGAGAACACTTTATAAACTTATTTCAGACAACTAACTCAAATAAACTGCATCGAATACAGCAAGGTCCAAAACATGGCAAGTACTCCTGAGTGAAAAACGTCCAATTTTGATTCCCAGCCTCTGATTGGCTGCTCCTAGCCCCCTGTCCCATACTCAGAGGGTCCTTTTTTGACTTGTTTCTGTTTGCCCCCCTCTTTTGGGGTTACTGACCCAAAACCAATATTAACACAGTGACTTCAGGCCAGTTTCACTTATGCATTTCAGCGGCTTCTCTTGATCTGATCATTTCTGGGACCATCAAAATACTAATTAATCGCTAATTAATCTAAGTATTTTTTAAGAAGAAGAACATAAGGAGCACTAATCACACCAGCTACCCAGATCAGGTGAGTGTGAGAAAATGAACAGATAAATTATAGAATGGGCAGTCGGCCGAGCCCATGTGACCTACAGCTGGCTTCTGAATTCATAATAATCTTACCTTAATAACTGTAATCTAGCTACAGTGTATGAGCCGTGAATGGTCGCCTTGATTTACTTGAGGATGTGGCTGTTTTTGTACCTTTATGGTTGCTCTAGTATATTCAAGGCTGCTTCAGCACCTTTGTGAAGGTACTTTTGTATCTTCTTGATGGCTTTAGCACCTTTATGGTGTTGCTTTAGTATCTTCATGGTCGCTTTAGCATATTAGTAGTTGCTTTAGTATCTTCATGGTGGCATTAATTTTACTTGCAGTAGTCTGCGCTCAAAGGAAAAAAAATCTCCATAACTGAGATATAACTCAGCTCAGTTTAATATCAATGAGATTTTGACCCACTTTCTCATACTTCTTAAATTCAGCTCCTGAGAAAAAGCCTTTGTCTAATCTCAGCCTGATCTCAGTTTAATACTCTTTCTTTTTTCTCACTGTACTGATCTTTATTTGTCTCCAATAATCGCAACTTCATATAACTTAAGTTCCAAAAAAAATTGGTTCACTTATAAACAAGCCTGGATGATATCTGAGTGACCAAGCTCAGCTAACAAACTTATACAGTTTTGAGATCCATAAGGTTGCTAAAGAGAAGAAAACTGAGAAGCTGAAGAACTTAAGTCTTAAGCTGATTTTTACTTTTGCTCTTTATTTTTCCTAAGGGGGTTAGGAGAAAAATTTAGACATCAATAATCTCCAAATAAGATTTATTTCTGATGAGACATAGAAAAGACTGCAGTGAGCAGCAGAATCTTCCTCTGGGTGTTCTCTGGTCAGCACAGGCCTATCTCGGGCCGCGCTCCAGTACCCACTCATTAGCCACTCTGTCATATGACAGTGATCTCTGTGAGCCACCATGAGTGCCCTTTTAGCCTTCGGAGCCTCTGGAACTAACACTGAGCTGCGTTCAGACTTACGTTTGGTGGTCTTTCTGTCAGTGTATGATACAGACGTTGGTAGTGGTCCATGTAGAGTTCCTCAGATTCTTGCTCTGTAACTTCATGTTCTGAAGGTACATGATGTTCTCCAGCTACTGCAAGCTTGCAAAATATACAGTGATTTACACTGTAACTCCTGATTCAGCTGTAAACCAAGATCTACATTTCTTCTAGAAAAATCAGAAAACTGAACAAAATCTTGGGTGTTTGTGTTACTTATACTTAACATTTAATATCTGACATTTAAGTGTTGCATTTGATTTCTGAAAATCTGATGTAATTGTTCATTTTTTTTACAAAGCCTGTGTATCTGTTAGCAACAGGCTAATATAAGATAATTCATAAACATATTAGACTCCATATAGTGTGTTATGCTATATATCTCTATGACCCCCCTTTAGTGATGGCGGCGGCGGTGGTGGAGGTGATGGGTTTGGTACTGGCCATTCTGGGCTGGTGTCTGGAGTCCAGCAGCACTAACTCTGCAGTGTGGCGTGTTCACTCTCACGCTGGTGCTGTGATAACCAGCAGCTCACAATACGAGGGCTTGTGGACCACTTGTGCTGCCAATTCCATGGGGGCCGTCCAGTGCCAGAGATACAAAACCATACTGGGGCTGCCCGGTGAGCTTTACACAAACACACAGACCACTGCCTTTGACAGCGGATGGTAATGTTTGGGGTGTCTGTGTTTCTGTGTATGTGGCAGGACAAAGAAATATGTTATTTTATTATAACAATTAAACATTATTTTTAAATATTTTAACAGCAATTTATAGTAGAATTATTTAAAATTAAACTCATGGTTTAAGTAAGGCAGTATTAATGTACAGTAGTTGTACTTTACAGTAGTGATGGTTTTCAGTAATACTAACATAACACAGTATTAATTTACAGTACTTGTACTTTACTGTAGTATTGTTTTTCAGTAATACAGATGTGTTTTAGTGACTTGCAATAGTAGCGATGTCTGTCAGTGAAGTCAGGTCACATTGATAGTGTAAGTCATAAACCTCTAGAAAGCACACAACATACCCATCTTTCTAACACACACACACACACACATACACTCATACACCTATACATAGATAAGACAAAGTGGATTGTGTGTATATGTGTATATTTTTTGGGTGTAGGTATTATCAGTTTCTCCACACAGCCCTTTGTCACAAACTGATACCCCATATCATCTGCTCTTTCACAAATGAATCATCATTATTTTCATCCCCTCTGTCTTTTCTCAGTGTCGTCATGGTTTCTGTGGGATGGGCCCAGGTTTATGGGTTTATGGCTCTTCTGATTAAAGTCCTCTCACCAGTTTACACACCCTCTAAAGATCCTTTGCTGGAGCTTGAGCTGGGTTTAGATCTTTCCTGACCAGAGCACTTAATTTTAGACCAGACCCTTAACGCTGCGTTTATTTGATGTTGTGTGTGGACTGTGGTTTCAATAGTTACCAGTTAGTGTGTGTGTGTGTGTGTGTGTGTGTGTGTGTGTTGCGGCCTTCTGTTGTCCAAGGCTGTCATTTGTGTAGCAGTAGTAGAGTGTGTGTGTGTGTGTCACAATGTCGATGGCAATGGAGTTGCTGGGTTTTCTGATGTGTGTTGGTGGCTGGCTGTTGACTGGAGTCTCACTGGCCAATGCTTACTGGCGGGTCTCATCATTCTCGGGCGGCATAATCACATCCACTCGTCAGTACATGAACCTGTGGTACGCCTGCGCTGAGGCTAGCACCGGGATCAAGAACTGCAGACAGTTCGAGTCATTACTGGCTCTGGATGGTAATACACGCACACATACAGACACACATACACACTCAGTACTGGTTGATGTATGATCTACATTGGTTTCACTGACAGACACAACTTTTCACTAATAGTGAATTACAGTAATGCTGTTTTACAGTAATAGGGATATTTGATTTCACAAATAGGGATATCAGTGATGATTTACAGTAACAGAGATATACAATACTGATGATTTAGAGTAGAGTAATAGATACATACAATAGTACGGATTTACAGTAATAGTGATAATACAGTAGTGCTGATTTACATTAACAGTGATACAGAGATAAGCTGATTTACAGTAATTGTGATTATACAGTAGTGCTGATTTACACTAGTTGTGATAGAGTAGTGCTCATTTACAGTAGTGCTGATTTGCAGTATTAGTGATATACAACAGTGCAGTAATAGTAGAGTAGTAGAGTAATATTGTTTTTGCTGATAGACACACATTTTCACTAATAGTGATATAATGTAATGCAGTTTTGCAGGAATAGTGATACTGTGGGAGTGCTGATTTACGGAAATACATTATATAATATTGATTGATTTACAGAAAGTAATTTAGAGTGATGCACATTGAGTGCTGATTTACACTTATAGTGATATACAGTAGTGCTAAATTTCACTAACAGTGATATGTACAGTAGTGCTCATTTACACAAATAGTGTTATACAATAGTGCCAATTTGCAGTACTACTGATATACAGTTGTGCTGATTTTCACTAGTAGTGTTAGTGCTATCATTACACATGAATATTGTTAACCTGTAGGTGGTGTTGGGACAGCTGAGGCTGTATAGTTGATAGATGTGTGTCTGTGTAGCTTTTTGTGGTGGATTTTCTCTGTTGGTTTACTGCACTGCTTCACCCCTGCCCTGGACCTGCAAGTGTGTGTGTTTGTATGAATGTGTATGTCTGGGTCTGCAGTTCTCTGAACACACTTGAACTTGGCTGGCCCTTCTTTACAACAGTGTGTGAACACCTCCAGAAAATATAGTCAATGTGTCCAGCAGACAGTGTGTGAACGATTACGCATGCATCTTCATTGGATTTTGAGATGTAAAAGCTTTAGAAAGTGGCTGTGGCCTCAGCGCTGCAGAGGGCAGTGCAGGTTCCTCCCAGGTCTTTTTAAGGTTTATTTAACAGACAGAGCTCAGATCATTTTAGATACTTAGATGTTTAAGTCTCATGCCCAGGCTACACTTAGAAAGTGGGATGCACAAACTTTTACACTTGACTGTATTATTGCTGTCAAATGAAAATAGATTTTGTGTGTGTGTGTGTGTGTGTGTGTGCGCGTGTGCGTTGCAGGTTATGTGCAGGCATGTAGAGCCCTGATGATTATCGCCCTGGTCCTCGGTCTCTTCTCCATCTTGCTGTCCGCTCTGGGCCTCAAGTGCACCAAACTGGGCAGCATGTCGG
The DNA here is from genome assembly GCA_037974365.1 of Hydrocynus forskahlii. NCBI lineage: Eukaryota > Metazoa > Chordata > Actinopteri > Characiformes > Alestidae > Hydrocynus > Hydrocynus forskahlii. Next base: position 14,318 of record JBBPCX010107478.1, read on the forward strand.
ACCAAGCCAAGGGCCGCCTCACATTGACTGCTGGAATCATGTTCATACTATCTGGTCTGTACACACACACACACACACACACACACACACACACACACACACACACACACACACACACACTCCTACATTTCGTTCACTATATTGCGGCTCATTGTGCTTCACCTTGCTCACCTCTCTTTCTCTCTCTCTCTCTCTCTCTCAGGTGTGTGTGTACTGATCGCTGTTTCCTGGTATGCCGCTCGCATTGTGCAAGAGTTTAATGATCCTTTATATGGAGGAACAAGGTGAGTAACAAGAGAAAACAGGGTAACCACACACACACACACACACAATCACATGACATATAACGTCTCTTCCTGTGTGTCTGTGTGTGCAGGTTTGAGCTGGGTACTGGACTGTATCTTGGCTGGGCTGCAGCAGTGTTGGTGATTTTGGGTGGCGGGATGCTGTGTGGATCCTTCAGTCGAGCATCGCCACGTACAAATGCTGGGTAAGGAGCTATTTTGCTCTTAACTAGTGCCTCTCCACAACCTCCTCTTCCACATCCTCCATGGTCCGTGGTTTCTCAGACACAGAAGGGTCAATGGTTCTGCAGACTAAGTAGGGTCAGTGTTTCTGTGAAGTAGAAGGGTCAATGTTTTTTCAGCTTGTTCCTTAGACTCAGTAGGGTCAATTATTCCTCAGACTCAGTAGGGTGAATGGTTCCTCAGACTCAGTACAGTCAGGGGTTCCTCAGACTCAGTACAGTCAGGGGTTCCTCAGACTCAGTACAGTCAGGGGTTCCTCAGACTCAGTAGGTTGAATGGTTCCTCAGACTCAGTACTGCCAGTGGTTCCCCAGGCTCATTAGGATTAGAGGAAATGTATACTAAATGGACATAACACAGTCTAAACAGAACTGTTTCTCTCTGTCTCTCTCTCTCAGGGGTTACAGCTACAACTACTCTGGTCAAGCTCAGAAGATCTATAAAGCCGCCCCCACCGCGGACAGTGGCAGCTCCAAAGCTTACGTTTAACAACCACTGGGGGAAAAAGGAAAACAGTGTCTAGTTTTTTAACCGTTTGAAAATGAAAATGCTTATATAACACGCCCACACAAAAATGTGCGGTTTGTGAAACGCGTGTGCTTGTGTGAGAGGGTATGTGTGTGTTGCCGCTGGTCGTTGTGTTAATAAGGTGAATTTTCACACTTCTGTGGTCTGTGTTGTTACATTCAGAGATTCTCACATTTTTTTCTGTGTCATTGAATCGTACAGTGTTTTATTGTGTCACTGTGGTTCAAAAAGTGTTTTAAATGTGCTAGATTTGTGGAAAGGTGAATGTTGAGTGGTGACTGAGAGTTAATGTGAAAAAATTCCTCTGCTTGAACAAGCATTATTTTGTGAACTGTCTCTCTCTGCTGGCCATCACCTATACCTGCATTATCATCATAGCACGCAGCCATCTTCTGGTTTTATTTCCACCTGATTCCTATTAGACGATGTCCTATAGAAGTAGTGAGGTTTACTGCAAAGAATGCAGCATATTTAGGCAGTATATGGGGTCATTTTAAACTCACAGATCCACATCTGAATTGTACATGGTGCATTTAAACACTTCCAGTGACTTTTAAATTACTTAGAGACAGGCATGGACAGACCTCTGCAGGAGTGGGGGGTCTCCTGAAGAGCATCAGGTTCAAAAATGTTCTTCCTCCTCTCACCCTCACTTAACATGTCAAGCTCCCAGTGTGCCAGAGTATGAATGCTCCTACAGATCTTTTCCCCACATGGGTTCTATCGTACTTTACAAAAGTCATAGGCATTTATGCAAACCAATTAAAGCCATTTTCTCAGCATGTGATGAAGCGTCTTTCTGCAAATTAACATTAAAATTAATGCAAACAAACAAGAAAGCAGTAAAAAGTATCAAGATTTCTTTTATTTCCAAAAAAGTAGTTGATATTTTGTGAGCTGGTAAGTAGAGCACAGGTTCAGTTCCAGATTTCTCCTCTGTTCCTCCAGCCTTGTTTGGATTTGTGAAATTCCATCAGCAGCTCCTGATTTAAGTTAGTGAAGGACTGATTGAATCAAACGAGGTGTCTGATTGAAACCACTATACTGGGCTTCCACAAGGAACACACTGATAGACTGTACATAAAATCACTATTTGCTGTATAATGTTATTTGTATTTATTCTTTTAAGTTTTATTTAGTAGCTACATTGAGTGATACTAAAATGAAAAAAATACTCACTGCTTATCAGTTTTTAAACACTTTTGCACAGTAGTTGGGTCACATTAAATGCGTATTCTGAGGCATATGTTTTTTTGGGTTTTTTTTTTTTAGTTTCTCTTCACAATCAAGCCAATTTTTTGGAATGTTCTTTGTAGCTCCTTGCTCTTTTTGGCATGTAAACGATCCTCACTGTTTGAAAATAAAATTCAGTGTCCTTTTTAAGAAGCATTGAGGTGTGCAGAACTGCCAGGAGATCTTTGTAATCAGTACAATCAATATAAGTATTCTTGTTATTCTTATACAAATATAGCCAATGACTATTTTGCCTGGTTTAGCTTTTAAGCTTTTAGCTTTAGATGTTCAATCAGAACGAGGAAAAGTGTTATTAGTACTCATAGAATATTACATTTGTTATGGAAAAACATTGCAATTAAATTGAACACTGATTTAATTCAGGTTTGTCGGTATGTATCGTTAGCATTCCATGTAAACACGCAGAAGACGTAGAGCTTAGATGTATCTAAAATGCTCTGATAAAAAAAAATAAAAACGAAGGGTGCGGGTGTCCCCCCCTGCTATAATGGTTCCGACGCCATTATATATAATAAAAAATAATACCCGCACAGACAAGCAACGGCGCACATCCCTCATATTACAGCAAAGTGGTTAAAATACAGATTTATTTTATGTGTATTGATCGAAACCCCTCTCTTAGTGACGCAGCGTGAAGCAGGACGCCTTTTTAATGTCCGGGGACACACTGGTGGGGAGTCTGGTGGGGGCGGTCTCTTTGGGGGGCAGCGAAACCACTGATTTTTTTAAATGGCGGCGAAACTAATGAGTTCTAAATGTGGGAGGACACGCCCTCTTAATATACAGGTGCAACTCAATAAATTAGAATATCATCGGAAAGTTCGTTTATTTCAGTAATTCAATTCAAAATGCGAATTATGTAGATTAGTTACACACAGAGTGATATATTTCAAGTGATTATTTATTTTCATGTTGCTTATTATAAGCTACAGGTAATGAAAACCCAAAATTCAGTATCTCAGAATGTCAGAATATTGTTGAAAAGTTATATACTTCAGACCCACGGTGTCTAATTCCACTCAGCCAATTAACCCAAAACACTTGCAAAGGTGCCCTGTACCCCTCAGTGTAGTTTAGTAGGCCACTCGATCACGGGGAAGACTGCTGACCTGACAGTTGTCCAGGAGACTGAAATCACTGACTCCCTCCTCAAGGAGGGTAAGCCACAAACAGGTAATTGCTGAAGAAGCTGACCATTCACAGCGTGCTGTATCCAAGCATATTAATGGAAAGTTGAGTGGAAGGAAAAATGTGGCAGAAAAAGGCACACAAGTAGGCTAACGGATAACCGCAGCCTTGAGATGATTTGAGAGCACAGTCCATTTAAGAATTTGGGGGAGATTCACAAGGAGTGGCCTGCGACTGGAGACAGTTCTTCAAGAGCCACCACACACAGACGTTTCTCGGACATGGGCTACAAAGGTCACATTCCTTGTTTCAAGCCACTCCTGAACCAGCGACACCGTCAGAAGCGTCTTGCCTGGACTAAGGAGAAAACGGTCTGGATTGAGAGACACCAGACCCAAAAATGCAGACGAGCTGAAGGCTGCTATCAAAGCATCCTAGGCTTCCATAACACCACAGCAGTGCCACGGGCTGATTATTTCCACGCCACGCCGCACTGATGCAGTAATTCATGCAAAAGGTGCCCCGACTAAGTACTAGGTGCGTACATGGACATACTTTTCAGTAGGCCAACATTTATGTAATAAAAATTCTTTTTAGTGTTCAGTTTTTCTGAGATACTGAATTTTGGGTTTTCATTACCTGTTGGCCATAATGAGTAAAGTGAAATGAAACAATTACTTCAAATATATCACTCTGTGCGTCACGAATCTGTATAATGAGTTTCACTTTTTGAATTGAATTACTGAAATAAATAAACTTTTCGATGGTAGGCTAATTTGTTGAGATGCACCTGTAACGGTTCCAGCGCCCATGTGGTGAACTTATTTTTCCAGGTGATGGTGCTGCACACCGTGACGTCATTTTCGCGCGTTTCTCCTGCCGGAAGAGACGCGGCGCGAGAGCGGACATGGCGGAGCCGGATGCGGAGAGCGGGGTGGGCTAGCTCGGGTTAGCGGGGTTCAGCGCGGTTTAGCGGAAAGTATCGATCCAATCAGCGCAAATCTTACCGATTAGCATCATCCACCGGCCCCGCGCTGCACGAGAGAGCCGACCACAGCACGCGCTGGGGACAGGTAACGACTGTTTTCCCCGGCTAACGGCCTGTCTTAGCCTAGCATAATAGTGACAGATGTGGTTCATGTATATGTGCGCGTGTGTGTGTGTGTGTGTGTGTGTGTGTGTGTGTTAATGTCTGTGTGTGTTTTGTGTCTCTATGTAAATCTGTGTGT
>JBBPCX010107531.1:0-48690 GCA_037974365.1 Hydrocynus forskahlii
AGAGAGGGAGAGAGAGAGGGAGAGAGAGAGAGAGAGAGAGAGAGAGAGAGAGAGAGAGAGAGAGAGAGAGAGAGAAACAGACCGAGCGAATGTCACCAGACCAGCACAGGAAAGAACCATATGACCTCTGGGGGTCTCCAGAGACATCTCCCACACACACACAAACACACACAAATACACACACACAAACACACACACACACACACACACACACACACAGCTGTTCAGTGACCAGTCTCTGACGTCCAAGAAAGCCCCACAAATGCTGCGTCCATGAAGTAAAAAAGAGATATTTCTCACACATGCATCACTTTTAGGAGCAGCCAAAATGTGAATAATGATGAGTGTGCTTCAAACTAAAACGTCATTAATATGCGCGTCTGTGCCAAATTTCAGAATGTTTTCAATAACGCGCATAAAACAGACACATATAAAACTCCACCAGCTTCAAATAATTAGTCAGAACCTGTAAAGAATCCAGAATATTCCAGCCCTGAGGAAGCTGTAGAACAACAAAAGTTCTTTGAAGCTATTGATAACCCTTTTTGGATTAGTTGTTTGTAGTAGAACATATTTTCTGTTTAAAAAGTCTTTAAGCAGCAAGTGAACAGTCAGTTCTTAAAGCTGATGTGTTGGAAGCAGAAAAAATGAGTGTGAGGATCTGTGGGATTTTGACGTGGGTGACTTTGATGGCTAGAAGACTGGGTCTGAGCATCTCCAACACGGCTACCTGATATTGTGTAGGTCCCCCTCGTGCCACCAAAACGTGCCACCCATTAAGGCATGGACTCCACAAGGCCTCAGAAGTACATTAAAGTACACCTGCTTTCCGGGGTTTGGGCTAGGCCTCTTACTTCCAGTGAAGGTTAATCTTAATGCTTCAGCAGATGAAGACATTTTGGACAACGTCATGCTTTCATCTTTGTGGACACACGGGAAGACCCTTTTCTATTCCAGCATGACTGTGTCCCAGTGCAGAAAGCGAGCTCCATAAAGACATGGTTGGATGAATCTGATGTGGAAGAACTTGACTGGCCACACAGAGCCCTGACCTCAGCCCAACCCAACACCTTCAGGATGAACTGGAACGGAGATTGCGATCCAGGCCTTCTCAGCCAACATCAGCGTCTTACCTAATAAATGCTCTACAGAATGAATGGGCACAAATTCCCACAGAAACTTTCCAAAATTATGTGGAAAGCCTTCCAAGAAGAGCGGAAGCTGTTATAGCTGCAAAGGGTTCCGTATTAAAGTCTGTGTTGGAATGTGATGTCATTAAAGTCCCTGTTGGTGTAGTGGTCAGGCGTCTCTGTACTTTTGTCATTATAGTGTATCTTGCATCAAGACAGATCCTCTACAGAATCTTTATGTAAACCTGGACATTACTAGATGATCCTGAACCCAAGGTTCTGTTGTTACATGAGACATAAATACAACTTTTTGGTGGCAAACACTGAAGCCCTGCTATCTCTACACACAAGGCAAACTCCATCCAGACTGGTCTTATTCGCAGTTCCCAGCTGAAGGAATGAGCTGCCAAAGACAGCAGAATCCCCCACTATCTTCAAAATCCTCCTGAAGACTCATCTATTCAGAGAGCATCTTCTCTCCTGATGCACTATTCCCTACATAAAGATTTAGCTCTTAGAACTCTCTTCTGGTTCTCCCGCTGTTCTAAAATTTCAGTGCTTCCTCAAATTGTAAGTCGCTTTGGATAAAAACATCTGCCAAATGAATGGAATGGAATGTAATTATGGTGGAGGACCTCTGATGTTTCATTTTTTCTCAAAAGGACCTGGGAACCTTTGTAATATCATGTACTCTTGAATCTTCCAGCTGGACAGTGACACAAAACATAAAAAGCCACACATAGTTTAAAGACCACAGAAACAAGCTTTTTTTATGTGGTTATCCCAGTCCCCTTTCCTAAACCCCACTGAAAACCTGTAAAGGTAAGATGAAGAGGAAAGTGCAAAAGGCCTTGGAGGAACTAGAGAGATTCGGCAGTTATACCAAGGACCAAGAAGATTCTCTATGGTCATACTGATCTATGGAGCCTGAACAAACTGTTATGATTAAGGCTTTGTTATGTGAAACTAAACTTACTTCATTTTCTCATAGCTATTTACTTACATTTACAGATTTACTGAAATTTTTCTGAAATTTTCAGAGTGAGATTAAGCAAACTGACCACAAACATGGGTTTAAATAATTCTGCAAATGTAAATTGAATGCATACGGTAACTACATTAATAACTGTAGACTTCTCTCAGTTAAATTTCACTTCTTTAGACATGTTAGAACCCCACTTTTCAGTTGAGTTAGTGAGACTTAGGTCCAGGACTAATCATTCACATGCACCTTCGTCTTCTCTTTGTCCCATTTGGAAAAATAGAATTGCACCAGTAGAAAGGAAAGCTTCAGGAAATTAGCATTTACCCGGAGGAGCTGCCTCCGTCAGTGATTTATGAAACTCTAAGGGAACTTAAGCTTTTCCCAGCATTTACGCAGACGAGTGATACCATGCTAAACCCTCTCATTAAAGAAGCCATGAGTTGTTATCCAGGGGGAATTTGAGAATTAAGCCAAGACGTATCAACACAGTAAAATATGTTCATCAGCACATTTATCCAATTCACAGCCTTTACAGAAGTATATGTCTCCCAGAAATGTGTATCTATCAAAAGCAGATGTATAGCTCATAGTTGAAATGAATAGGCAAAATATTTGCCGTAGCACAGTCAAAAGTAGTTTTATTTGTAGAAAAGTGATAAAATGATATCATAATATTTGTATTAAAGTTGCAATATCAGTAGTAAACATGTAAGCTTGAAGCAATATGCAGTGAAATGGAATGCGTTTAATATTTAAAGCAGTAAAATGGTAATAGATTATTTGCATACAGGTAATTTTTATAGTAGATTTATATTCAGATTCAGTCGACATTACTCATCTCAAGATGCTTCCAATATTTGTAGTAAAGTTGTGAAACAGTATTTGCAGATATGTGGCCTTTGAGATAATGTTGAAATATTTGTTGGAACATTGTGGAATTAGTCATAAAGTTGTATTGTTTGTAGTAAAGTCGTAATATTTCAGTGATGTAAGGTGTGTAGAAATATTTCTAGTAAAGTTATCATATTTGAAAATGCAGCGTAAGATTTGTAGTAAATTAATGGTTGAGAAGTTTTAATATTTCTAGGAGCATTGCAAAGCCTGTAGCAAAGCAGAAATATTTGAAGAAATGTAATGTCTGAAGTATATTTTATATATGTTGAGCCCTGCCAGCAATCTCTTTGCATAGCTCACAACACAGCATCCTTAGCAATGTGAACGAAACAAACGTTGTTGACTTCAGGAGGGTATGGCATGGTCACTCTCAGGTGAACATCAACAGCTCCACTGTGGAGACTGTCACAGAGAACCTCACATGGACCCTTAACTCCATTACCAAGAAAACCCAGCAGCATCTCTACTTTCATGTGGAGACTGACAATTTTACACAGACTGTGGATAGCAGCTGCATCACTATCCGGTTTGGGGAATGCACCGCCTTGGACTGCAAGACTCTACAGCAGCTAGAGAGGACAGCCAAAAAGATCATTGTGGTCCCTCTTCCCTCTGTCACAGAAATCTACACCATACTCCACATCCACAAAGTCACCAGCACTGTGGGTGAGTGACCCCACTCACCCCTTACACATCCTCTTCCCCTTCCTTCCAACTGGAAGGTTCTGTAGCATTTGGGCCTTCTCTGCCAGGACAGAAAACAGTTTCTTCACTAGTCCCTACTGGAGTCCCTACTGTTATTGTACATTGTTGCGTTAGTTGGTACAGTTGCTACATTGTGGAAAGTTGTTACAAAAACGTTTGATTGCTACTGTACAGTAATCCATCAGGAGGTCTTTGGTGTCACCAGCTCTGTTACGATATAAGGTCGACTTACAAGGACACGTTTATTTGGGAATCATGCTGTGTTTGTAGATCTCTTCAAGGTTTTCATTCAAGAATCAGTGACCTCATCTTTGTAATAGAATGCAAATGTGTTACAGTTTAAAAAAGTGCAAGGACAAAATCCTACACATTTTCCCGATAAAGGCCAGTCTAGCCATGGTGCCTCCTGTAAAAATTTGCACTCAAACACACCACAAAGAGTTTAGCCAATGGGCAGCATGGTAAGTGTTCAGCAACTATTTGCTAGTCATCTAGTGACCCAAAAAGTACTAGTCATCATTACCAAAAAGAACCAAAAGACTCTACATCAGCTAGAGAGTACAGCCAAAAAGGTCATTGTGGTCCCTCTTCCCTCTGTCACAGAAATCTACACCATACTCCACATCCACAAAGTCACCAGTGCTGTGGGTGACCCCGCTCACCCCTTACACATCCTCTTCCCCTTCCTTCCAACTGGAAGGTTCTGTAGCATTTGGGCCTTCTCTGCCAGGACAGAAAACAGTTTCTTCACTAGGCCACCAGACTCCTGAACCAGAACTGCTCATATACTCATTAATTGTTTACCTATAAACAATAATCACACCCAAACTGCCACAGCACCCACATAAACAAGTCCCATCATGACATTCTCTTTATTTATATGCTTTTGCATTTTGTATCCTTTTATTAGTGTTGCATTAGATGCATGGTCTTGAAGGAACGTTGTTGCTTTTCACTGTATACTTCTGTAAATGGTTGAAATGACAATAAACACCTACTTGGCCTTTCTAATACATAGTAAAGTTGTAATACTACTCTTTCGCCTTTTTCAAATCCAAACTGAACTCCAGCAGAGCGTAATTGAATTTACAGCGGAGGCCCAGCGCTGAGTTATTAAAGTCCTGGAGAAAAGCCATGCTGGCTCCGTTCCAAACAGAGAGATTACACATTGACCAAGATTCAGTATGAGTTTGGGAAAAATGTTTGTGTGTGAGAGAGTGTCCTTGGACATCTGTTTGTGTGTGTGTGTGTGTGTGTGTGTGTGCGTGTGTGTGTGTTGGGGGGGGGGGTCAGATGCAGCTGTACTGTGGTTTCACTATACCCCGAACCTAGAATGCTAAGAGCGTGTAAAGCTGCTGCGAAGAGAGGCTACCTTCAAGAACCTAAAATGAGAGAGATTTATTTAACACTTTTTTGGTCGCCTCCATGTTTGTAGAATATATTTAATTCCGTAGGAGCATATTTCATTGCTGTGAAGTCCCTCCTGTTATTGTACATTGTTGTGTTAGTTGGTACAATTGCTACATTGTTGGAAATTGTTACAGTTTATGAGGCCAAAACATTTGACTGCTACTGTACAGTAACCCATCAGGAGGTCTTTGGTGTCCCCTGCTCTGTTACAATGTAAGGTCGACTTACAAGGACACGTCTGTTTGGGAATCATGCTGTGTTTGTAGATCTCTTCAAGGTTTTCATTTGAGAATCAGTGTCCTTGTCTTTGTAATAGAATGCAAATGTGTTACAGTGTAAAAAAGTGCAAGGATAAAATCCTACACACGTATGTTGGATACATTTCCCGATAAAGGCCAGTCTAGCCAAGGTGCTTTGACATGTACCAAGTTGACCTTCTTTGGACAGCATTTAACACTCCAAAAAAAACCCTAAGAAACAAAAAAGCGCACACTTTTTTCTCCCTCAAATGCATGTACCTCTAAATTCATTTTTACTAATTCATTTTAGGCTAAAACCTTGTTGCAAATCCAGTGTAAAAAAATCTTAAAATCTTAAGCATCAGGCTTTTAGGCATCAGGCTTTGGACACAACTTTCCAGATTTTAGAGACGATAAAGAGTACAGACAGACACACCAGAGAAATAACTTGCGGCCTGTGGTGGAAACGCCTTTCTTTGGTTCACTGTTGTCTCTTGTCTCCTGTAAAAAATTGCACTCAAACACACCACAAAGACTTTAGCCAATGGGCAGCATGGTAAAGGATTAACAACTATTTACTAGTGACCCACAAAGAACTAGTCATCATTACCAAAAAGAGTCGGGAAAAAAACAAAACAAACACTGTGTGCACTCATAGGTAGGGTTAATGTTGAGCTTTGTTGATGATGAGCGTATTGGATAAGTTTTGGGATGCTCCGTCGGAGAGCTTGTTGGTAACGTTGACCCCCCCCCGAAAAGTATTTATCTTAGTACCTTGCTAATGGGAGCTGTATGCATATACGCACTTCACGAGAGATTTGTTTTGAATCAGACTGCTCAAATCACTACAGCTCTCAGAATCTCATCTCTCACAGAGAAACTGAAACTGGATCCAGCTGCCTTGTCCAATAAGAAAAAAATGATTGTTTATCAAGATAAATACTACTACCAACCAATTCCATCACATACACCAATGAGCCTTTCAAAGTGAGCCATAGGCCTTCTGGAAGTCCTATATCCATCACTGGCCATGAGGAGCAGTGGCAGCTGGCCATGAGTAGCATTTTTGTCAGATGGTAAACAGTGTCAGCTCGTCATGACTTATTACTGAAGGAGTCATTCTAGAAATGCAACGCACAAGGTCAAATACGCCTGAATCTTTTACACACTTCCAATGTCTAGTTCAAAAATGGTCTACATGTTAATGTGAATTGCCAACAGCTTAGCACTAACATACTTTTAGAATCCCATAGGGGATTTTGCATTATCACAGAAGAGTGTTTTTGACTGTGTTTTGATATTTATTCCCTCAAGCTGAAAGCTTAGACGTAAAAGTCACGGTCCACTCCTGTTCCACGGTGGTCTCTCCAAACAAAGCAGCACCTGTATGGTTTTTCATATGACAGCATTAAAAATCAAAGCGTGGTTTAGAGGTCAATGTGTCCTCATCTGTATTGATTGAGTTTTACAATAGAGACCTTTGTGATCAATCTCTATTACCCTCTAACAGACCAGAGGAAATGGCGCTGTACTCCCTCATGCTTATCATATGGAGAGATTAGCGGTGGCCCACAGCACTTATGTCGGGATGCATTCGCTCCCACCCTCTCTCACTCTCTCTCTCTCTCTCTCCTTGTATCCTTGGCACTCGGCCGTTTTCCCATGATAGCAAAGGTCATGGAAAGGTTGCGCCTGTATCTGTTAAACAGCTTCAGGCGAAAATGAAATGAGACATGCCACAAGAGCAAAACACAGGGATACCCTTACTGACACCATGGAGACAGTAAACCACATGAGGGATTTAGGAGCCGAGACTCTGTCATTCATATGATGGACCAACAGGGGTGTTCGCCATTGCTATTTCCAAAATGGCAGCTTATATTTCTGTGCGCCACTGACAGGCCGGCCAGACGGTAATCCGGCTGATATTACATAACTCAAGCTGCAGAGGAGCTGAAGTCTTATGCATTCTGAGGATGGTCTGGGACAAAGCTGTTTAACCCTTTCTCCAGCATGTTTCTCACCATGCAGTGATTAAGGCTCAGTTCATGACCCATGGATGTTCTCAGACTAAATATTTAGACATTCCCAGAGAGATCCAATGAGGCCTTAAGAGCCAAGGTTCTTTCTTTCCTTTCAGAAGATAGACAGCATGAAAGACGGAAGAAAAAGCATCATGGTGGCATCGTGCTTGGCTTGTAAAGACCAGCACTTCGGGATGGTCCAGCCATGGTTTTGATTTTCAGTGTGACTTTTTAATGATGGAAGAATAGACAGTGTTTCTGTTGAGGAAGAAGGCAGGAGGGGTTGTGTGATAATTAAAGTCCCGTTGTGTACAATACTGAGACTAAATGTGAAAATCCGCTTCCTGACCCAAGTCTGATGGGGCCCAAGCTTTCAGGTCAGGTTTGGGATGGGGTTTATAATTAGGCTTGAGTTGGGTTCCAATTTGTTTTCTAATGTTTTCTCTCCGTCTCTCTAAATCTTGTGTTCTTCATTTCCACTTTTTCTCCTACTGTCAGATGCATTTGGAATTAATCTGGAATTTTGAGGAGTGGGTCAATGCGTACCTCAACAAAACCACAGACGACTTGGATGTGTTGACATCTCTCCAGATCACAGCAGATCTTTATGCTACTTTGTAAAGTTCCTTCAAAGTGTGTCTCCAAGTAGCAGCCTCAGAAACACTAGTGCCGGGAGTTGGAGAGTGGACGCTATTTTCTGTCAGCAGACAGAAAACTGTGGTTATTATACTGATAATAACCACAATTTGCATATTACAGATTTGTAAAACACAACTTTATCCCAGTCGGGCATTTTCAGTCAGTTAGTATTGAAGGAAAGCTCTGAAAACTCATCTTCTGAAGCAGGTTTGGGTTTTAACTTAGCAGTTAGGTCATATTGGGATGGGTTTGGGCTTCAATTCTCTATCTGCGAAGACATGTAGTCTTTACCACTGGTTTTGTAAGACAGCTTTGGTACAGTAAACATGTGAAGTCACAAGAAACAGATGAATGTCACAAGAAACAGATGAAGACCTCATGCGCCAAACAAGTCAGTGTAAATGGGGGAGCATTTTGGTTTTGTTGGTGCTCTGTAGACTGTGAGGGACTGAAACATTTAGAAAAATTTGAAGCTGTTCCCAAACGTGTGATGGCATTGTGCTCTATCATCGGATGTGATCTATCCTTGTGGATGACTCTGGCCGAGACGGTTGAGTCAGAACCTTGCTAAGGCCACAGTCTTGCCTGACCTTTTCAGTGTTTGAGTTCTGGTGTTTCCAGAGTAGGTCGGCTGGCACACACAAATACACAGTCTGTTTGTGGACACTTTTCCTGCTGTTCAGTCTTTCGGGATTATTCATGATGGGAACCATATGCTGGGGCAACTTGGCCTGTTCCTGTCTCTCTCTCTCTCTTCCTCTCTCTCTTCCTCTCTCTCTGTCACTCACTCTCTCCTTCTCATTCACTTTCTCTTTTCCTCTCTCCATCCTCCACTTTAATTTCAGGCAAGGGTCCAGCTCCATGTGCATGCATACATACACCCCCAGCCCCCCTCATAAGTAAGATTGCATTGCAGCCGTTTTTGTTTGTTTTTCACGAATGACGCCTTTCTGTGACAGATGACGCAACAGCTGATGCGTATGCATGCAGTGTCCCGGCCCAGACAGAAAGCTCCCGGGTGGCTGGAACACCCAGTCCTCCGCATCTGTGGATCTGCGCAAATTAAAGTGACATACTCACGCTAACTGTTGCTCATGTGACACACCTGGCAGGCCGTGCTGAGATTCTACAGAGGAGCTAGCAGCTTGGTCCTCTCCACTGTAACATCCAAAGGAGGAAATCTGTATTTATTACTGGAACAGCGGCGGAAATGAGAAAGTGCTAGGATACATGCTCATAACAATAATCACCAGTAGCATTACGTACCCTTGGTGGACTGGAGAAAAATATTTATATTTTATTTTAAAAATACTGATTTTTTAAGTTAATACCACTGGTGTATTACAGTTGCACATTTGCTATTTGTCTAGGATCATTTTGTTTTCACCAGAAAAAGTGCAAACCCATAAAACCTCTTCAAACAAGTCTGACTTTTGACTGTTTTTCCTCAATTTTTGAAAATGTGAATGTTCAGATTAAGGGGGATTCCACTGATTTTTCCAATTATTTAAAAATTCAGCTATTAAGATGTAAACAGTCATTCACAGTGTTTTGATGTCAAATGTTGATGTTAGATGCATGAGACAATTTTTTTTTTTACAAAGGTTTTGAGAATGTTTTGACCTAAAACAAACCTTTTTTAAAAATGCATTTATTGTGGAGTGGTTGATAGGAGATTATTTTATTTTCCATAATTTTACTATAATCATTATTATGATACCATTCTCAAGCCTGTCACGTTAAATGCCTGTCAATAGGAATGAGGGTTTAAAAAGTCCTCATGATGATAAAACATTAATCTAAATTAAGAATGGAACATATTGTTTATGATGGAGCTTACAGCTGTCTGTGCAACTGAAGTAAAGAGTTCACACTAATAAAAAACACAAAACTATTGATTTCATTTATTAATTTCATGGCTGTTGCTGATAATTATAATAAATCAATGCAATTTTACCTTAAGTGGTAACGCTATGTTTGGGTGGTCCACTGTGGATGCATTGTAGATGCTCACCTTGTCTAAAGAGTTGATAAACCTAAACCTGTATTATTCTAAAGAGGACCTTCAAAATAAAGTGATCGAATTTCCAGAAGACAGAAACATCTCAAATAAACAAACATTACCTGTTGCTGTCCTCTAAAGGTGCACCCATTAGAAGTTACAACTATCGACTGAAGACCAATTTTCTGGTGTGTTTTAATTATTTCTAGGGAACAAAATCACTTTTTTTAACACTCATTTCCGCACCCCCTTCCCCCTGTGACCTCCTTCACATTACACCCCTGAAGATATGCTCCTGGTTGCATGTCCCTTTTGACGAGCTAAATGCAGGCTTCCCACCCTGACCCCACTAAATGTTGGATAGCCATGTTTTATATGGTGCCCCTTTCCACACTGGACCCCTACCAGCTCAATACATTCAGCCTTTTCTCTCTCCTTCTCTCCTTTCATTTCTCCATCTCTTTGTCCTCATCTTTCTTTCCTGAAAAAAAAAAGTGAGATGGTAAACCGCGCCCCAGTTTGGGGAGAGTCCGTACCAGTTCTTTTGAAGTGCATGCCTTTCTCAGCAGGTGTGTCACTCTGATTTACGCAGGACCCCTCACACTCTGGGAGCAAAGGAGGCCTCCGCTGGTGCTGGGACGTCCTCTGACATCTTCTCTCCAACTCTCCAGCATCTCCAAACCAAAGCATTTGTGTCTACGGTCTAATGTAGGCCACTCTGCAGCTGGACTGGGCCAGCGGGCCTCGAGCCATCCTGCAGCAGGACATGCCAATTTCCGCATGTTGCTGAACACTGGCCAAGGTGTGGTTCTGATTTCCTTTTACAGAGATCATGTGGTGTTTCTCACCGCTCCGCAGACAGTGGAGGCAGCAAGAGCAGACAGCGAGGCTTCAAGGCTCAGTGTCACAGGGATCTCTGGACACACCAGAAAGAAATATATTCTGGGAGGGAAATTATGATCAGAAACACCACAGCAACATTGATTCTTTGGAGAGATGCCGTAAAAAAAACAATGCAGGCTTCCTACTTTTAAGGGAGGTTTTAAGGGAAGTTTCTTTAAAGATCTGTTTATCTAGATTTTCAAGTGTGAATACATTTATAGAACCTCCATATACTGTAATAGCACAAATTAAACATATTAAGGGGAAAAAACTTCTATGTGTGTGATCTGATGGGCCCTGGTAGAATTGTAGTCCTCTAGCAGTTCTTAAGTAATTTCCTCTGGGATCAATAACATTTTCTGACTCTGATGCTGATTCTGATTAATTTAAAGTTCACTACTGGGATTAATTTTGTATTTTGTTGTGGACCACAAAGCACAGATGTACGCTGCCCTGGATAAGAGCGTCTGCCAAATACTGCAAATGTAAATGGTGAATGTAACTGTACTCAGGAGGTAAAGATGGCCCCATTAAGGCACTTACAGTACAGTTATTACAATGGCAAGTATACTGTGGGCCAAAACTGGCCCAGGTGTAACAAAAGGTTGTGTTTGTCCACATGCCTTGCCATGAGACCATTTCACACCAGGGGACATGTGATACAATCCTTTATTCCTTAATTGAATCTAATTTCCTTATCGCTCTCCATCTGTTCTGGAACAGAATGAATGGTGTGGTCTCTTAGCCCCATTTGCGTGTAAACAGATCATTTAGCACTTTGCAACCATTTAGCAAGCTACTAAACTCTCTGTGTGGTCATTTGGCTTCAGAGAGTTTCAAAATGTCTTTGGCAGCCCCTCTTTTGTACTCTGGTCTCCATTCTAACAACTGATTCAATTACGAACCAATTATTCCGTTCTTTATCAGCTGAATGTGGTATATTCACAATTGGACGGCATTAAACCCAGCTCAGTGGACCCTCGGACACCAAAAACCACTGGGTTAACAGCCATGACAAGGTAATCTGGGTTTACTAAGACCAACTAAGAGACTTTCTGAGACTTTTCCAAAGGGCTTTTTCATCCAAAGCCATTTAAGAAAGGATAATTAGATGCACTGTCATGTTCTGGCGTGAGACACTCCATCAGGGAATCTGAGGGAAGACATAAAAAGCCCTGTCACAATCCGGCATCGATAAAAAGGCAATTGCCTCATGTTTTTTTTTTTGCTGTCGTTAAACATGCCCCCTCTGCATGTGACCTTGAGGTTAGAAGAAAGATTTGGGATGCTGGAGAATCCCCATGTGGAGTCCATCTCACTGAAGAACAGCTGCTTCCTGTCTGCGGGATCAGCCTCCTGCAGCAACCCCCAGCGCTGGCCTGCCCTCAAACTGTAAATCAGTGGTTCTCAGCTTCAGTCCTAGACACCCGCTGTAACCCCCCAAAATACATGCTCAAGCTCTTGAATGGCTTGATAAGTAGCTGCTGAGTTTGATCAGGTGTGTTGGAGGTGGGAATACATCAGTAACTCTTTATCCCAATCCTGGTGACCAGGATTTTTCCTAGCATTTGCTTTATATTTTAGAAGGTTAAAGGGACAATCCAACATTTTGACCATTGCTGCATGTGTTGTAAACATGCAGAAGTCTCTTCAGTTTGAAGCCCCCTTCTGATGCATCCTGAAGGTGGAAGAAACATTTAAAAATTGCTTTGTGGGTGCTGCTGTTACTTTTTGATCAATGCAGAAGGAAGAAATGGAGAAAATTACTCAAATGGCTGAAAGGATTCATCAGACGAGGAGGACAACAGGCTAAAAGCTAAAGTTAGCAAGGATCCTACCTGCCTACCTGCTTTGCTAGTCATCGTACCTCAGCTTTGTCAGACTGAAAAGGTAAAACACAGTGCTTGGGGTGAATACTTTTTCACCCAAACATACTCCTGACTGTCACATACCCAAACATACTCCTGACTCTTCAACCTTCATAGTTTATTGGTGCTCCTGGTGCTTTTGTGGATGTACATCACAGTACCTTCTACATCTTCTAATAACCTGTTGCTCTCTATATTATGACCAGTGTCCTTGAAGAAGGCATGTTAATGCTTATGAGCCGATTTTGGTCTGCTAAAAGAAGAAAAGCACACAAAAATGTGCCATGTAATGTCAAGATGAAAACAAAAAAAGCCTGCTAAACCCACCACCCCACACGCAGCTTTTTAACCATGGTCTGCTGGGATACCTCATTACAACGTGGAACTAGTGTTGAATCACTAGTTGTGTTTGCACTGGTGGTGAAGGATGAACCGGGAGTATGAATAAAACACGGGCATGTATCCTGTCTCAATGGGGGCGGTTCTGTTTCGGGACAAATTACAGGCGTCGGCTGAGCAGCGTGTGTCTGTTTGTTACCGCAGGAATTGCGTGATGTTGGTGATGCTGGCCTGCTCATTCCTCAGACACGAACAGCATGGAGTTTGGGGTGTAGCTGTGGTAAGGGTGTTGCAACAAAGTGATCCTCACTGACATACATCAGCATAGTTGCTGACCTCAATTCTCCGCCCTGGCCACTGACCAGCTGCCTAAGATAACACTGCCCCCTACTGTTCCACAGAGCAACTGCACCTGGTGCTTTCGGAATCCAAAAGGGTTAAAGGGTTACATTGGGACTAAGGAGATAAGAAGAATGTAGGAACAGTACGAATGCGGGAACCATATGCACTTGCCTTACAGGTTCAAAATTAATCACCTTACCGGCCTCGCTATATTTCTCTACGTCATTCATCGATGGATAGGGACCATCATTGACCAGACACTATTTGTAGGGTGGATCATTCTTAGCACAACAGTGACACTGACATAGTACTGGCAAGGTGATGAGTGTGGCACTGGAACAGGTGTAACAGGTGTATTAGGTGGTGTTCCAGAGTTGTGTTTACACACTGTACATACTCACTGGCCAATTTCAGAAACTCTTCCCCTGTAGCTTCACCTTGCTTGTGTAAAGTAGCTGTTGATGCAGAATTTGTTTCAGCTACTCTTTAGCCCTTCTTTAGTGGTCAGTATCTATCCAAAGGATCACTTTTGTCTGGACATTTTTGGTTTGAAGAATATTCTTACCCCTGGAGTGATACTGGGGTGTTTAACAAGGTATGGAAAACTCTTACTACTGGGACAACAACTGGATTAAAAAGACAAGACCCTCACCACTCAGAGCAGACCAAGCTACCGTGTTTAAAAGTATACAAGGAAGGTGAACCTAGAAATCTGGCAACTCAGTGTATCAACTATCATTAGATAAAAATACATACATAGGTGCAGGTGTTGTGTTCTGAACAATGGTGCACCATATATTAGCAGCTGATAAATGGTTACATTTGATCACTATGATTGTAAATGCATTACAAATAATTATGACTAAAAATGTGCTGCTCTCAAACAAGCACAGTCAAAAGTGAAGTTATTCAATTGTAGCATGATTGTCCCACATACTGAACACGGGGTTCAATTCTACATCTGTGTTCTACAATTACAACTGTCTTTGGGTAGGTTTATCACATCAAATAGTTAAAATGATTTTACAAATATCTTATTAGAAATCAATCCATCAACTTCCAGCTTGTTGACTCAATTTGAACACGCACTACTTCCTTCTCTTCACTTCTCTTTACCTTGCTTTCCCCTGATGTCCCGCATCTGTATCTGATTAGTGCATCTTGCTCCAAAGGGTACGTGTGGCCAGGCTCGTTTTGTCCTGATAATGAGACACAGAGCCTCTGTATCCAACTCATGTGCCACTCGGCCAAGTCGCTCAGCGGGGACTGAATGGCTCCTGTTGTCAAAAAGGCACCTAGTGTCCAAGTCGGCCTCCGCTGTCCGGCTACAGTGGCTCACACGCGCTCATACACACGTACGCTGGACGTGAGCCTCAGAGTAAAGTCGCTAGTGTAACAAGGCCATTTATGACAATTTGGGGACTTTGATGACCAGGTGACAAGAATGAGGAACAATGTTGACCCATAATCTCTCATTTCCTCCAACAACTGGTAGATCAATTAGCTGGAATTAGGTGATCATTTTAATCAATGAATCTTAGCCAAAGCAGGTTCTGGTTGGTCAAAGCAAACCAGATTAGTATGATATGTCTGGCACCGCAGCATGAAGGGCAACCAAATTCATAGACTCAGGTATGGAAGGGGCAGTAGAGATTCTGGCAAAAGATGGTCCAATCTTCAGCCGATCACAGCAGAGTAGACTCTTGTGAAATGTGGATTCAAGTACAGAAGACTGGTCAAACGCTGCAGACAGCTTATCTCACACTTTCTTGCACATTATAGAAACCTTCCTTTCATTACAGCTCTTTGGAGGCAGTTCCTCCCTATACACCATTATTGCTCACACTCCTACAGACACACAACTGTGTGTCTAAATTAATAAAATCTGGTCATATCGGAGATTGTCCTGGTCACAGTCATTTGAATACACTCACATATACCAAAACTTCAATTAATGCCAAGGCTTCATTTATTTTCTCACCTCCCTCAACAGATTTCCCTCCAATAAGTCTTCATTCTATTGAGGAATGGAGAGTTGGATTAGTCTTTTAGTGCCGAAAGCTCGCTCTCTCGTTTCAGCAGCACCATCCATCATCTGTTCCACCAGTTACCTCAATTATTTCTCACTTTACTGAGAACAAAAAAAGAGGAAGTTTGAGAACCAAAACAAACATCTCAGAGTGACGAAGCTCAGAGTATTTGCTGATGGGGCATGTAGAAACAGTTCAGGTTTCAAAGCTGTGTGCTCGCTTAAAGACTGAGTGAAATCTAACACTAATAGCCTTCTCCCATAGTGCTTTAGTTCTGCTACATGTGCTCTCTGTACACACAAACATACACACATACATGCACACACTCACTCACACACACACACACACACACACACACTCACACACACAAACGTAGCTAAATTCCTCCATGCCTGCACCTGACCCAAACCTAAGCTTAACATCAGACCAAAAACTAAAAGGTCATAATTCAAATAAATTCATTTATAAAGTAAATACTTATAGTACATAAAATAAATAAATACTCTACAGAAATACATTGTAATAGAAAAGAAAGAGGAAAAAACAGAGGACAACCTTATTCAGGTTATGGACCCTCGGAAATCTCTGTCATCGTGAGTGAAAAGAAAAGTATATTTGATGGAAAACCAAGTAATTTCAAATCCATCATTTCTCAAAACCATAGCAAAGCGGCAGTAATAATATGGTGCGCTCTATGTGTTAATGATGCTGTTAAAGCAGTTTTCTGGGCGCTGCACTGCCCCGCAGTTCTGCTTTTCAGCTCCAGACAGTAGCACGGATGCCAAAACCTGAAAACTCTAGAGCTTAGCGTCAGGTTTAAGTAAGCTTTTAACGTTTGATTTCCCACCCTGAAGGGCAGGTCAGCGTACAGTTTAACGACTTCCCGCTCTAACACGCCCAGCCGGACTCATCAGCTCATTAAGGGCCTTAACGGTTGAATTAAATGTGTTGAAATAGGGAAAAACGTGACTTTTCAGAAGACGTTTCAAAAATGAGATCCTTACTTCTTCTGAAATGTACGTTTTAAAGGAGAAGAGTTTTAAAATAGAAAAAAAAACTTTTTAGAGATATAACCCACTGTATATAGATATATAGAATGATTACACAACATACAACTTCAATGATTTATCAAAACAAGAATTGGGTGCACAAGATTACATTTATTTAGGATTGTCTCTAATTAACACAGGGTCAAAATTATACATACAGACTCAAATATATACATAAATCCCATCTAAATCCTTTATTAAGTGGTGCTGAAGATACTAGAATGTCTTAACTTGACAAGGCCAAGGCCTCCTAACTTCTCATTGGTGATCACGATTAACTGCAGCTGGTAGTTTCTCTTTGCCTGCATAAAAAGGATGTGCTTGACAGCATTCACTGGACTGACCAATACTCAGAACAATGGGAACGTCCAAGGAACTCAGTGACGGTCTAAGAATGAGAATTGCAGATTTACACAAGTTGGGAAAGTCTATTGGAGCCATCTCTAAACAACTGTAGATTCCAAGATCATCAGTTCAAACAATTGTATGTAAGTACAAGTTATTGTGTCACCACTTTGCCAAGGCCTGGAAGAAGACCCAAACTGTCACCCTCAGATGAAAAGAAACTGGTTAGGATGTTCAAGAACAAGCCAATGACCACCAAGACTCAAGCCTGCCATGAGCTGAAAGCTACTGGAACATCGGTGTCACTGTCCACAGTGATGCGAGTTTTACGCCATGGACTGAGAGGGTCCCGACCAAGAAAGAAGCCCCTCCTCCAAAATTCAAAACCTACAAGCTCAACTGAAATTTGTAGCTGCCTGCATAGACAAGCCACAAGCTTTCTGCAGAAAAATGTTATGGTCAGATGAGACAAAGAATGAGCTATTTGGCCACAACGACAAGAAGTATGTTTGGAGGAGTTGAGGTGAGGCTTTCAAACTTAAGGACACTGTACTAACAGTCAAACATGGTGGTGGTAGTATCACGCTCTGGGGGGAATAATGAAGAAGAAGGACTACCTCCAAATTCTTCAACTTCACCTCAAATCAACAGCTAGATGGTTGAAACATGGACACAATTCCAAACACACATCAAAACTGGTTTTGGAATGGATAAAGCAGGCTAACATGAAGCTTCTGGAATGGCCTTCTCACAAGGTCCGTGCTGGGAAACCAACCAAATGAATTGTACCAATACTGCCAGGAGGAGTGGTCAAATAACAATATTGAAGTTATATGTTGTATAATCATTCTGCCCTGGAAAATAAATGGTTCAAAAAAAAAATATGACATTAACACCCATGATGAGTGTATGTAAACTTCTGACCACAACTGTAGATCACTGTTACTTTCAGAGACATATGTTTTATGACAATATTTATGATTATTGTAAACACGTTTTCTCATAATACACGCAAGAACACACACACACACACAGCACTTTCTCAGGTGGCAAGGACCTTTTTGCAAAGTACTATATATATATATATATATAATATATATATACACACACACACAGTACTACAGTAATTTGAAAATGTCCATTATGCAACTTGTTTAAAGCCCTTGGGTTTCTTTTCTCCTTTCTTCAGAAGTGAACATTAGAATAAATGCAAACAAACAAGAAAGCAGTAAAACATATTCAGATTTCTCTTTTGAAAAAAAAAAAGATTGATATGTTGTGAGCTGCTTTGTGAGCTGCTCTCCAGTCATTATGTGGATTTATAAAATTCTGTTACCACCTGATTTCATTTAATATGGTAAAAAGAGCCAACCCAGGTATTTAATGGAGCTACAAGTAATATATATATATATATATACATATAGTACTTTGCAAAAAGGTCTTTGCCACCTGAGAAAGTACTGTGTGTGTGTGTGTGTGTGTGTTCTTGTGTGTATTATGAGAAAACGTGTTAGCAATAATCATAAATATTGTCATAAAACATATGTCTCTGAAATAGTTGTCAAGTAACAGTGATCTATGTGTACTATGTGTACTATGTGTGTACTGTAAGTTAATTATACATTATATCCAGCATTAGCACTTACACAGATGCATAACATTTACGTTCTAGAAATATTTACATTTGAACTGTGAAATATTTACATTTGGGATTATTGAATATTAACCAACTGCAGCTCCATTCCGTTTTCCTGCGGGCAGGACTGAACTCTTTACTATCCCCGAGTAAGCATTTTATGTCCCTCCAGCAGCTGTGTGATACACACACCGTGTTTTATTGCCTTGTTGCATGTGGAATGGTTCTATACAGCTCTTTACTGTAACACACTCCTCCCAGCCAGTCCAGCTGTGATGGCGAAACACACACACACACACACATAAACATGCACACACACAGTCACAGTTTGAAGGTACATGTGTTTTTCATAAATGTAAAAACTCATTTGATCTTAAATCTTATGCTCAAAATGCTTCATATTTGCCAAGTTGATACTTATAAATGAAAGAAAAAGGATCTCCTCAACAAGCAGAAGGTTTCTCAGCCAGTGTGGTGCGATAATATGTGCATCCTCTTCAAGTCTGTTGGAAAAGCATCCCAGCTGGCTCCTCGTGAGGTTCCTTCAGAGACTGCTAAATATGTAAAACTGCACCAGCTACACTTCATGTCCAAAAGTACCATAACCCTGTGTTGCTGATGTATGGTCACCGTGAAAAGCATCGATTACAGGAACATAAAGAACCCAGCACTGATCTGAGTAGTGGAGCCACATTCACTGGAGTGATGGGACTAATGCTCTTGTGTATTCATGCAATCAAATCCAAATCCTCATAGCAATGTTCTAACTGGTGTGAATCTAGTGTAATGTCTTCTGCTGAATGTAGCAGGAGGTGGTTCTGAGGCAAGGCAGAGGCAAACTACGTATTAATACCCTTAATTTCAAGAGAACGCTGGGATCTACACACTTTTTGACATCCTGCATCACTAATACTAAAACACCAATAAATATGCAAAAATTACACCATATCCAGTTTAAACTGGCTGCAGCAGTGTTCTGTTTTACTATTTATTTCATATGGGTCCAAGATATATAGACATAGATATATATACCCCATATAGGCATAGATATATACCCCATAATCAGTCATTATATACTGCTCAAAAAATTAAAGGGAACACTTAAACAGTGTTGTACCTTTTATTTTTCAAGCAGAATGAACTCTTTAACTTTAAATGGACCTGTCCTGCGCTGCGTGAGTGGTCGCAGAGGGTCTACCAACCCCCCCTCTGCGGCCCGCTTTGTACGGGGGGGCAGGACCATCCTCTTGGTCCTCTGTGAGCTCCCTCTTGGGGTTGGGCATGTGGCCCTGTCTGGGACATGTGGCCATGGGTCCTTGTGTCTTGCCCTCGCGGGGGTGTGGTGCTCCTGCACCCCCAGCAGCGTTAACTACCCTCCACTTCCGGTGACTAACCAGCGTACACTTAGAAACACATACAAGGGCCTAGAAAATACGAGAAATGTGTTATTTTGATTTGTTGTGTAAAATTTGTTTGAGCGTTTGTATTCTGAAGGGTTTTTTTTCCAACAGCTACTAGAAACGCATATATTTTCGATTTGTGTTATAAAATTTGTTTCTATGTGTCTTCTTTTTTTTTTTTACCTTCTCTTCTTCTTTTCACTCTTCTTTTCCTCTTCGTCGTGAGGGGAGGGGTAAGATCAGAACGGCTTGAAGGACTACGTTTGTAAAATGAAACCACAAATTAAAAATAAAGTTGTCCTCCGAACAGTGGGGGTGGTGGCGGGCCAAAAGAACCCAAACGCTTTAAAGGGACTCGGTTGAGTGATGACACTACTACTTTATGCATACATATGTTGCACCTTTTGTACTTTTAACTGGGTCTTGTACAGTGATAGTACCAAACCCCATTACTTTACTGGTCACTTTTGACTTTTTATTTTATTGTCATTTTTATTACACATTGCACGGTTTATTGAGTCCAGTAGGGTGATGTCCAACGACCTCTGTCACTTTTCTGTCCAGCTGTGATGTAAGAATGTGAGTAAATCCATCTCGATCCTCGCCTCAAGTCATCTCAGCAACAGTGCTTGGAAGAGAAAGTGTGGGCTTCGGCCCGCAAAGAGGAAAGCCCAACTACTGGATCAGTTCCTATTCATCATGTATCATGTCTCTCTCTCTTTCTCTCTCTCTCCAACTCTGTCTCTCTCTGTAGAAGCCACATTCCCTGGACATTTCGAGAAAATGCTCCCTGGCAAGCTCTTATTCGATCTGTTGGACTGAAATGTGCATTTATGATTTATGATTTCCCAAGTGTTCCTCCCATACTGCGATATCTGCATAGTATTTCTTGCTGGAGATGTCCTAATGTATTTGACATATTTGATGAGTTCCAAACCCAATGGCCTCTGTATGTTTGAAGAATTTGGTCCGGTTGTTCCAAATCCATACTGCTGCCAGCTTGCGTCTTGTAAAAGTGCTGGTCTTGTGCTTATTTGAGTTTTTTTTTTTTCCCATAGCCTGCTGTCTGCCCACTTGACCTAAACATGCCCCTATTAATCTCTAAAAGAATCCGAATGGTCTACACTAAATGTCCTACTAACCAGAACTAAACATGCCCCTATTAATCTACAAAATAATCCCATAATACTGTATTCACACAATCACACTTGTCCTGTTACTGCTCCTGTTGACTGTAATGTACACTATATGGACAAAAGTATTGGGACACACCTGTTTTTCAGGGTTTGGGCCCCTTACTTCCAGTGAAGGGTGTTCGTAATGCTTCAAGACATTTTGGACAATGCCATGCTTCCAACTTTGTGGGCATAGTTTGTGGAAGAACCTAATCTATTCAGCCCCAGTGCACAAAGCAATGTCCATAAAAACATGGCTGGATTCATTCGGTGTGGAAGAACTTTAATGCCCTGCACAGAACCCTGACCTCAACCACATCCAACAGATTGCGAGCCAGGCCTTCTCATCCAACATGAGTGCCTGACCTCATCAATAATCTACAGAATGAATGGGCACAAATTCCCAAATAAAATCCTTCCAAGAAGAGTGAAGGTTGTTATTGCTGCAACAGGATGACAAACTCCACTTCCCTCGACCCAAACCCTGGTTTTATGGGCAAAAAATGTCTCTACAAAAAAAAAATGCACTGCATGGATTTGAACCAGTCCCTGTTCTGATTCTTTACATTTAGTGCCCTGCATTTGATCACTGAACCACTGAGGGAGCGCCAGCACACAGGCTCTTACCAAGCCATTTATGGTTAAGGACAGCTGAATGCATAGCTGCACTCCTGAGCTGATTATTTTAATTAAACCGCAACAAACAGTGACACACATCTTTATATGGAACGTCCCTGAGCTTCAGTGTCTTGAAGTGTGTTGACGAGTCTGCTCCACAAAACGGATTCATTTCTCCAATTTTGTCCTGTCCAGTCGCCTTAGCCAAGAATCCTAGACACTGTTTTAAAGCAAGATCTTCCACACTCTGTTCCCATACATTACAGAGGTAATTCAGTCACTCACTCACTTTCTGTAACCACTTAATCCTCATAGGGTTACAGAGGCAACTTGATTACAAAAATGTGTTTTTTAAAACAATCGATACTGAGCCCGTGATTAACCGATCAAAAATCTAAAAAAACAGTGCTTTCCATTTTATAATTATCCACCCAGTTAATTCATGGTTTAAGTCTCTTTTCTTTATGATGCATGCAGTTGTGGTGTTCAAAAAACACCAACATCACATAGTGAATTTACCATGACGATGATCGCCCACCATTACTGGTGGTAGATGGTGGGTTGTAGTTTGTGGGTTGGGTACCACTCAGCAGTCATGTATAGCTAAAACTACTTTTCAGAGAGGACTTATATGCCTGATACCCCCAAGCAGAGTTGTTTCCATGCGTGGCGCTGCTGCATGAACCTTCTTCACTCGCTGATCTGAAAGAGTGATTCTCTTGCGCTCTTAAAGGGGGGCTATTAGGCTTTGTGCTAAAAATAACCCCCAAAAAATTACATAGTGTTAATAGTGTTAAACTGGCAAATGTATTTATCCGGTTTTCTCAAGGGCTTCGTAAATCTATAGATTTAAAACTACTAAACTGAAAAGAGATTGAAAAGGTAGAATCCGCATTTTCCACAAAATGTGTGCACACCATGAGGGACCTAGGAGGGGTAGAGTAGGTGCCTTGAGCTGCATGAACCCTCTTCACTTGCTGATCTGCTACCGCAGAGACTCCCTTGAGTGGTTCTCACGCATTCTTGAGGGGCTCTGTTAGGCTTTGCACAAAAAATAATCCAAAATAATTCACAGAGAGTTCATATACTATATATGTAATGCTCATGTAAAATAAGTTTTTTGTCCTGTTTTCTGAAGAAATTGACCAGTTTTACTCTATAGATTAAAATATACGTTTTAAAATACACAATTGGAAACAGAGTGAATATTTAGAATCTGCTCTTTCTGAGTGTGCACCATGACTGACCTAGGAGGGTTAAAGTAGGCGCACTTGAGTAGGGATAACATTCAATGTGCAGGATAATTAAAGGTTGGGAAATGCTGGCACAAGGTGTCGATTATGGTCTCATACTCATTTCGTCCTGCTCGGGCTCTGTTCTGTGACGCAGGGTGGGATTGGCTGTGTGCTGTGAGCTAGTGTTGGTGCTACTGATGTGGTGAAATGTTCCCTAAACAAGATGCCAACAGGATAGATGGAAGGGCAAAAACAGGGGTGTGTTTGTCTGTTCTGTTCAAATGAGTGAGCACATTGAAAGAAATGTTCAGGGGAACTTTCAGTCGATTAGGGCATGCATCACAGAGCCCGATCTGTTTAGCTGCTGATCAGTGCCAGGTTCAGATGCTAGTAGCCTATTATAACAACTCAGGCTCTGAAACCTTGTAAAGAGCCAATATCGAGGTCAGATTTCATGACAACAAAGGTATGATGTAACTGAGCACCATATGACATCATTACAAGTGTATGAAGTTTCACATGAACAATATTATAATTGTGGTAATGACAAATCAAGGTTCAAGGTTACCTTATTGTCATCAGCAGCTGTGAACATGTACATAGTGTGATGAGACAGCATTTCTCCACAGACCACGGTGCAACATATAGCAACATTCAACAAGTCAACGAGTGCAACAGAGACAATACAAAGAACGCAATACAAATAGACATCGCAACAATTGAATGGTAATGAATGTAACAGTTTAGTGTGAATGGGATGCAAACCAGAATGACTAGTGTTGCACCACAAGTTTGATTATTGCACAGGAGGCAGGCGGTATAATTAAACAAATGACAGAAACAATAGAATAAATAGACAACAGATCAATATAACAGCAGTGAGAATGGGATGTAAATCTGAGACAATACACTAAGTAGACAATACAGCAATGTAACAGTAAAGTGTGAAAAGGATGTAAACTTTCAAAAATTAATAATATTGCATCAAATGCTCAGTGGCACCAAATTACATAAAGTAAGAATTTCAATGTGAAATTCTTTCTCTGCATTTAGCCCATTCACCAGGTGAAAAAGCAGGGGGCTGCCACCAATGAGGGGCACCGGTGGAGCAGTGTGTGGGTAGGGTACCTTACTTAAGGGTACCTGAGAGATGACACTAGCAGTGCTGGGATTCAAACCCACAACCTTCTGATTGCAGGGGCATCTCCTTAATCACTAGGCCACCAGCTGCCCCATAATCAGTGTAAGATAGTTTATTCAGTCTGTTGAAGCAAAATAATTGGGAAAAAAAATACAATAATAATGCATAGGGCTCCCAAATGAGGCAGCCGTCTGAAAATTGATCCTATGGTGCTAACCAGCACAGGCAACATTTAGCTGGCATAACAGAAAATGTTCTTGAATGGCACTGCTGCCTGAACCCACTTCGCTTGCTGATCTGCCACCCCGAAGACTCCCTTGAGAGGTTCTCATGCATTCTTGAGGGGTCCTGTTAGGCATTGCATAAAACATAATCCAAAAATATTCAATAGCGCTCAAGTAAAATAAATTAAGAAGTTTTTTTTTTTTATTTTGTTGTCTTGTTTTGTTTTTACTCGATGGATTAAAATATATGTTGAAAAATGTAAAACTAAAAACAGACTGAAAGCCTTTTCCACAAAAGAAGATGTGTATACACTATGAGGGACGTAGGAGGTTTAAATTAGGTGTGTTTAAGTAATTAAAGCGTGGGAAATGCTGAGGTAAGGTGAAGATGGTCTCATACTCATCTTGTCCTGCTTCTCATTCATCAGTCAGGAAAGGGGGAAAAACGATTGCTGCAGTGGACAATAATGACACCTCCTCCATTCTAGAATATCCCATCCATTTGATTACAGAGTGTGGCAGGAAACATCCTCTACAAGGGGTCTCACTTTTAGCGCTGTGGGGGATTCTTATACTCCTGGGTGGTACCCAAGGCAACCCTTCTTTGTTCTTGTTCCATTCACAGCTCCTCTGATGTCTCCAGAAACACACGCCAGAACATGTGTGTGAATGTGTGTGTGTGTGTGTGTGTATGTATGTGTGTGAGCTATTTAGTGCTTCATTGACTCCTCAGATAATTAGGAAAGGGAGGGAAATGTCCCCCCTTAAGAACAATGCACATTAAACTGATTAGCATCTACACAGGTGGTCAGTACTGCAACAGAGGGGGCGCCAGGAGCGGTGAAGCTTCTGTAACTCGAGCCGACCCATGAGCCCTATTCCTCAAACTGTGGTGGAGGCCATAAAAATATTATACATGCGGGCCAAGAGGGCACTTATACAGTCTGAAGGCCAAAGGGCAGGGGCTGTAGGCACTACCTGGGGGCTCTGTGTGCACGTGCCTGAACTGGAGGATGGGATCCTCTTTCGATTTGTAGTTCTTGTCTGCATTTATTCCCCATGCTCTTAGGGAGTCTCCCTCTGCACTGCTCATTAGGGAGGCATTTCTGGAGAAGCTGCTTTGGGACAATGACTGTTTTTAAAAGCACTGTTTAAAGAAAACTGAATTGAGCTAAATTGTTCTATAAGTAAAGCTGTAATTTCACAGGACTCATTTAGATTCGCCGCATCGTGTATTGTGTAAACAATGAGAGATGAATGTTGTTCAACTGAGCTGAATAGGACTGAAGTGGCCAAAACCCAGTATACACACAGAGGCACATCGTGCATACAATTACCATTAATGCGTTCACTCTCTCTCTCTCTCTCTCTCCCTCACTCTCTCTCTCACTCTCTCTCTCTCTCTCTCTCTCTCTCCCACTCCCTTTCCCTCTTTCTCTCTATCTTCTCTCTTTCACTCTCTGTCTCTCTGTCTCTGTCTCTGTCTCTCTCTCTCTCTCTCTTACCCTCTTTCTTCTTTCTGACAGAAATAATAGAATCTGAGGGAGGACTGTGGTGTGTGCGTACGTGTGTGTGTGTGTGTGTGTGTGTATGCATGTGTGAAAGACAAAAACGACAGAAAGCAAACAAAGACATCGGATGGTTATTATGGGGCAATGCTAGCAAACAGAGCGAGAGACAGAGAGACAGAGAGAGAGAGAGAGAGAGAGAGAGAGAGCGAGTCACAGAACAAGAGATGCAAATTAGATAAGACAGGATAAGACTATTGATCCTTGGTGGTATTGATTGTACAACAAAGTGAGGGCAGAGAAAGAAAGAGAGAAGGATGTTGAGAGAGAGAGAACAGGGGGCTCCATTGGAGATGCTGCCTCCCTGCACGTACACTCCCTTCTGGGGGGTGTGGGGGGGGTGGCCTCTCACAAACGCATGGCCCAAATCACACACGCCACATAGTGTCACATGCTGGACATGAATGCGCTTTGTGGATTAGATGAATGTAATCATTGATGTCCGAGTCCGAGCTAATGAAGAAGGAGCTCAATGGGCTTTAATGCTTTTCTGCTGGGGAAGGTCTGGCACCCTGGCCACTGGATACAGACTCTAAACCCACCCTCTGTGCGTACACACACACACTGAGGCCATTCAGGGGCGCAGTTCAGTTTTCACATAAATCATCAGCATGCCACGGTCCCTTTCTCAGCATCTTCACTTAAAGTAAACAGTAGGTCCCCTACAAACTGCTTCAACCATGAGGGCCTGGGCCACACGCTAGCACTTTCACTCTGTCATCATTGGCAAAGAGCTGAATAGTTGTTGGGTTACAAATTCAATTGCTCTGCCCGCTAGATGCAAGCCAGCTGAGTGAAGGAACAACCAGAAATGATTATTAAATAGTAATGCATGTAATTTGTAGTTGTAAATCGAAAATCAAAATTCGAATCAGATAACTTTATTGATCCCAGAGGAAATGGCTTAAATGCTAAATGCAAATATTGAGAATACCTGAAAATGAGGTTGGTGTAGTGGATAGCACCAGTGTCCTCAGAGGAGCAAACACCCTGCTACACCAGTAAGATTCTTTGGGCAAGTCTAGTTAGCCTGGCTAGGTGCAGTGATAAACTGTCCAAAATTCAATTTAAGAACAAATTGAACAAAACAAAGGCATATTTCACATTGTGCATGCACTTGTATATAAATCTGACCAGGAATGTCCATTTTCCTTGTACCTAAAATCACTCAGTACTCAGTTAGAAACCCCTTCATTGTGGCTCCACCTTGCTGGTGTACAGTCCATAATTGTAGGCAAAAGTCCACCGACATGGTAGATGTTTCTGATAAAATTGCCACTATGTGTAGTTTTTCCTGTCTGCACTTAGTCTTGTAGTCTTGAGGTGTTTCTGTTTTTGTTCTTGTATTGCGCAATCGTCCTGGAGGAACATTGTTTAATTTCATTATTGGCTGTGTATATTGCTGTAATTACAATAAACCTACTTGACTTGACTTGACATGACTTGACAATAAGAATAGGTATAAGACACCATAGTGTATATTTAACCAGGTTGGCTTCATTGTTAGGTGCTTAATGTCCAGTCTGGATGGTTTCCATTTGCGTGATACATCTCTTCGTCCAATCCCAAACGTTAATTATGCTGTGTCCTTTTTTTATTTCCCTGTTCCACCTCTTCCCTACCCTGACATTAAAACTAACATTGTCCCATTGTTCCCCATGGCTCTTGGTGAAATGTCAGAGCCTCTTTTCACCAGACCCAAATTCCACCACTCCATCCAGTTTCAGCGTTGGCCCTGGATGAGGACCCTATTTGTGTGGCGTCGTGTTTCATTTGAATATCAAAGCCCGTGAGAAGGTGGCCAGATGCTTAAAAACCCATTTTTGTTTGGACTTCTTCTGGAAAACGTGACCGCTAACGTGTCTTTAGTCAGGGAGTGGGTCAGGGGAAACAATGCGCGCCTTTGTCGTGGGCACGACAGTAATCTTTTTTTCATTGATGGACAGATTAGACAAGCCGCATATTTGCATTTCATTGCATGCCTTCCTCTCTATTTCTGAAGTCTATTAATGAAAAGTTAATCGCTGCCCCACCATGTTTATTGCGGTGGAGCTCTATAGCTTTTAAGCGGCCCATGGCTGCTAGTTTCCCATCCCGCAGTTTTGAAGTAGCAAATCCGACCAGCTCAAGCAGTAAGAAAAAAAAAAAATTCAATCCTTGATCAACTCTGCTGACTTACTGCTGCAGTCCAGGCGATCATTAACTCTCAATTGAAAGCAAAGAATTTGCTATGTGCTCTAAAAAATCAACAAATTAAAAGTTTGACTGTCTATTTGAATCTGATCCAGAAATAAGCTTTAGAAAACGTTTGAGCAACAATACGTTTTGCTTTAAAATAAAGAAGATATGCCATATGCCTTTTTGCAAAAATCTGAAGGCTACCAAGAGACCATGCAAAGATATAAACATTCACATGGCCGGTCTTTGGCACTGACATGTAGAGGATGGGTGTATGGGGGTGTGACTCTACAGAAATGTTATAATGAAACATCTCCATTCAAACAGCAACACAGTCTGATACTAAAATCTAGGCAACGTGCTTTGAGTTTAGTTTTATCAAAACCTAGTGATGCTTCATGACACTTTTCTGGCCCGCCAACTGCTGGCAATGCACAGGGTTCATGCACAGCTTTGGCTTTGGGATATAACAGTATGACGCAGTATTATAATGGTGGAATGCGGAGTTTGAATTACAGGTTCCATTGTCACAATATTGCATAATTTGCATGGTTATTATTGTAGATTCCATACTATAAAAATTCTCTTGATAAATAGACAGACAGACAGACAGATAGATAGATAGATAGATAGATAGATAGATAGATAGATAGATAGATAGATAGATAGATAGACAGATAGATAGATAGATAGATAGAGAGATAGAAAGCTCCCCCACCAAATGCCTATGGCGCCGAGCAAACTCTCCCATTGGTTAGATCTTAAGGCACTGGATTGAAGCCCTAGCATGTGAGATCAATCATCAACACAGTCAGCAAAAGGAATCGACCATTCACACTGTATACTATAAGTCTGTTTCACCACACGCAAACACACATGCACACGCATACACACACATACACACACACATATACACCAACACACACACATTTATACTTCTGAAACCAAAACCATCCCCTTGATGGGCCACTGTGCTTTAATTTCAGCAATTCCCTGAGCTCACTCAACCAGAGCTCCTGAGGAATACCCCTAAAACTTCCACTGTGTCAATTTAGCTCACATGGTTAAGCCCAGCTCAGTATGCCGGTCCCCAGGATGCCTCCCACTCAGCAAAATCACTGTTGAATCTTTCACACTTTCTGGGTCATTTCCGGACACAGATTAAACCTGGTCTCAGACTTAATTACACCGTCAAATGGTATTCTCTCCTGGAAGACCCCTCCTGATCCACGACTAGATGTGATCTGTGAGCGGAAACCCAGCTCCTGGTGATAGGAGACACGGAATAATCTGCACGGCGGGAACCAGCGGTCAAGCACACAAAAATCAAAGAGACGCCAAATGTCAGGGTCAAGGGTCAAATGTTTCATTGTGCCGCGCGCAGATTTATGCCTTGCCTTTTGGACCATGGAAGTGACCTTGCAGCGTTATTATCTATGCAAATCCTGTGAGAAAAGTGGCCATCGGGACCAGCGAGAGTGAATTACTCTCGTCAGAAAGTGGACAGTGTGAGAGAATGTGGAGTATAGCCATTAAACTATAACCAGTCCTGAAGACTGATGTTGCTTTTCTGCATTCGATGAAGTCCAGTGGATAAACATTCTGCTTTTGCATGAGTCTGCCGCACCCTCCTGGCATGGGAAACAGCGGGAGACTCCTAACACCAGCCCCTGGGATCATAGGCATAATTTTAGGCTGGGGAACACATGGAATGCGTGATTTTGTCCCTATCATTTGAAATGTTCGAATTTTCTTCAAATTCTTTCATAGTCTGTTGAAAATCTTTACATAATAGCTTGCTGAAACATGGCCAGACATGCCCCTAAGACCATGTAGAAATTTGCTGTTGTTAAATTTTTATGACAGGCTGGCTGCTAGACAGTATGCTGATAATAAATAAAAACAGTTCAGTAGTTGTGTGCGTGGAAGTACCGGCTAAACCAAATGGGAATCTGATTTAAAGGCTTAATGATTTTTAGGGAAAAAAAAAAAATGTCTACAAATTTCTACAACATAAGCATTGCTTTTTTATGTTATGTTGATAATGATTTTTGTACTATTTTGTCTCGTACCACGGTGCATGTAGTTTTTGTTTTGTTCAAAACCTTATCTCACAAAATAATCAAACAGTTTCAGACATCATATTGTGATATGCATATCATATCTGTAAAATGTAATTTCATTTTAATAACATCCTGTGATGGAGCTTTTAGGGGCTTTGAACTCTTCAGATGTCTGGTTCCCATCAACACCACTGTGGTGTCTAGAACAGAGCGATTCACCTCAGGCCCCTCAGAACGATTTTGTAGCCAGTTAATTATACAGATATCTTAAAATCATGCATGCGTTTTGCTTAAAAAACTGATTAGATTAGGTAGGTGTAGTAGAAGTAAGAACAACACAAGAATATGAAGGCCAGTGGTTCTCCAAAACCAAAGTTGGGAACTTCCAGGGTTTTATTTCTCAGCATAAGATTAAGCCTAGTCCTACATTTTCCTGTCATTGGAGAAGCTCCATTCTGAATGCTGTGAGGTCCAACATTAGTCAAGCAAACCAACCCTTAATGTCATGCATTTTCTAGATCATCTGTTAGAGAGAAACCTGCATGTTCCCGACACCAAAGGTGATCACTGATTTAAGACAACAGGTTCTGAAACATCTCCAAATGATAAGTTGTTGAAATGTTTTATGGCACCCTTTACTGTGTATCAACAAACCTGAGAAAATATTAGTGGGGGATAATTGCAATGCCTAAAAAATCATTAAAATAATGCATTATTCCCATTTCAGATGCTTAGACAACGGCCATGAATCACTGTCCGCCTTGTGCAGCTCAAGGTCTTTCCGATGGACAGCCTCCATTTTTTGAAGCTCTTCCAGAACATAGAGTGGCCTGAGGAGGACCGGTGGAAGGAGCATATGATTACTTGCCCTCTTTAAATTCTGGTGAAGAGGGTTTTTTCTCGCTTCCACAGGGCTGCCAACCCTTCCCCCTGGCTTTGTTGTCTTTGTTCTCCCCGTCTAGACAAACTGGGGTGTGTGACTTTCGAAATGTTTGAGTTCCTCCTCACAGCGGCTCGTGGGAAAACGTCAAAAGACAGCAAAGTTCAGGAGGCAGCACTCATTCAAACAGCCTGTAAAACTTTCTCCTGATATTTCATTTATAGTGTTGTGTGTGTGTATGTGTGTGTGTGTGTGTGTGTGTGTGTTTGTGTGCATTTTAAAAGGCCATGTTCTCTCAAACTGCTGCCTCTGAGCAGATTTTATAATGCCAAATGTGAATTCATGACTAATTTTCTATTTACATGTGGGCGCAGACTGCTTCCATATTCATAAAAGTGTACGGCATCTCTGACTACACAGAAATTATAGGGGGAAAAAAACTTTACTGTTGTTAGAGGAGCCATAAACAACATTTTTTGTATTTTGTTTTCTTTGAATCCCATTCTTGGCTTTCATAAAACCAACATATTTCATTTTAACACGATCATTCGCAACCTTTATATATCTACTACATTTAAACAGATGTTTATTGGCTAAAGTGCCTTTGACACTGATATATGTAAATGACCTCTGTTGTGATTGGCTGCCCTCTATGGTGTCTTGACAAACTCCTTCCTTTTTGTAAATGGGTGAACTGCTAGGAGCTGAATGGGACATACTGTATGTAAATACACTGGTTATTGTGACATCACAAAAACAGCAAATTCAAAACAAGCAGCTTAATTTTCACATATAGAGAGTGGTGGACTGGGAAGTGATTAGCATGTTTTAAAACTGTGTTTATGTACTATTAAAGCTCTTTTTTACTTCAAAACAGTGGAGAACAATTGGTTTTACTTGATAGGAGTCTTTTAACTCAAATCTGGCAGCAGCTCTTTAAGTATACTTGTAGGTATTGGACTGACTGTGCAAGTACATCAGATATATTTCCTGCTTAATTTGAGGCCATTTACCTGTTCAGGTTATCTGTTTTAGAGTTTGATAATCTCTGTTCAATGAGATATGTTTTAATAGCTGCATCCTTCACAAGTAAGTGGAACTAATTTATCTTGTTTCGACTCTGATTTGAACTTTAAAAGTCATATTCAATATGTGACAAAGACGGCTTTTTATCATCTCAGGAACATTGCTGAAGTCAGACTGTTCTTAACTGCTAAAGACGCCGAGAAGTTGATGCATGCTTTCATTACTAGTCGTCTTGATTATTGTAATTCCCTTTTTGCTGGTCTACCTAATAACACCATCAGTAAGTTACAAGTCATTCAGAATGCAGCAGCTAGAACACTGATGAAAGCAAAGAAATCAGATCACATTACACCACTTCTATATGAACTCCACTGGCTACCTGTGTCTTTTAGAATTGATTTAAAAATTCTTTTACTTACTTATAAAGCACTAAATGGTCGAGCACCCTCGTACATTTCTGATCTTTTAACTTTCTACACTCCAGCGAGGGCTCTCAGATCCGGCCACTCTAAGGCCCTGTATGTATCTAGACTGAATAGGAGATATAGTGGCGAGGCAGCTTTTAGTTATTATGCACCCAGAGTGTGGAACAAATTACCAACAGTAATTAGAGAGGCTGATTCATTGCCAAGCTTCTAAAAACTCATCTTTTCACCTTGGCTTTTAAAGCTTAACATTTATTCTGTTTTTAGTTGTTGTCCTGGCCATTTATTTTCTTGTTTTATTTTTAAGTTTGTGTTTCATTGTTGTCCTGGTCATTTTATTTTCTTGTTTTATTTTTAAGTTTGTGTGTGTTTTATGGTGTTTTTATGTCTACTCTTCTGATTATGATTATAATTTTTAATTTGTTTTTTAATGTTTTGATTTGATTTTTCCAATCTTTTATGTATTTTCTCGATTTGGATATGAGGATTTGTGTTGTTGAATGTAAAGCACTTTGGGCTGCATTCTTTTGTATGAAAGGTGCTATACAAAAAAAGATTTATTGTTATTATTATTATTATTTGGAACAAAAAGTAGTTTCTAAGTCTCTCCCTCTCTCTGTTTCTCTCTTGCTCTCTTTATGGATCAAACAGAAGGTTCTTCAGATTTGAACAGCAGGCTATCGTGTCCCATCAAGAGGCAACATGCCGCTGCAGTGTCCCTTCTTGTTATTTGGGCAAAATACCCGCCTCTGCATTCTGCAGCATTGTGCTGGATGTCTAGAAGGAGAGATAAATGTGGTCATTAGAATTCTGCTTCTTGTTTTCTAAGCTGCGTGGTGCACTGGGGTTGAGGATGTTGAGGCCCTGATGCCTATCTGCTGCTGATGAATTCACTGATAGAGCGCAGGGTCACTGTCGCAATCTCGCTGAAAGTGGATGAGTGCTTTCAAAAGACAACTGTGAAGTTTCAGTGTCTGAGTTGCGCAACCAGCTGCAACTCTGAGAGAAATCTGCAGAGGGTTTCAGAGCTTGCAAACATCTCATCTTTTATGAACCCATCAAACCCTACACCATCTACAAACCCACCATAAGCCATAAACACCTCATCAGCTACAAACCCCTCAAACCCCATAGTCCCCTAATCTACAAACCCCACCGACCTCTCATCATCTACAAACCCCTCAAAGCCCACAAAAACCTCATCAGCTAAAAACTCTTCATACCCAACAGACCTCTCATCATCTATAAATCCCTCAGACCGCACAGGCCCCTCATCATTCAGAAACAACTCAAACTCCACAGACCCCTCATCATCTATAAACTTTTCAAACCTCACAGAACCCTCATCATCCACAAACAACTCAAATCCCACAGACCTCTCATCATCTGTTAACCTCTCAAACCTCACAGAACCCTCATCATCTACAAACCCCTAAAACCTCACAAATACCTCATCATCTACAAACCCCTCAAACCCCACAGACACCTCATCATCTCCAAACTCCTCATACTCCACAGACCCATCACCATCTACAAATCCTTCAAACCCCACAGAGCGCTCATCATTCACAAACAACTCAACCCCCACAAATACCTCATCATCTACAAACCTCATACCCCACAGACCTCTCATCATCTACAAATCTATCAAGCCCAACAAACCTACCATCATCTACAAACTCTTTATCCTTTGTAACCCTTAGACCACTCGCCCCAATCATCTCATCCACCACAAATTCCTGAAATACCCACAAACCTCTCATCCACCACACCCTCATTCCCTTTAAACCCTACAGACCCTAGAAACTTCCTATCCTCTACAAATGAATTAAACCCCACAAATGTCTATAAGCTTTTCAAACCCTAGTACACCCTTGTCCCCATACAAAACCTAAAAATCCCTCATTATCTATGAACCTCTTCAAACCCTTAAACCTATACAACCCTTTGAAACCAACCAAATCTTGTAAACTTCTATAAACCATTCAACCCCCATAATTACCCTTCAAAACCATACAAACTTTTGAAACCACCCAACTCTTGTAAACTTTTATGAACCACTAAAACCCCAAATACACCCCTCAAACCTCTAAAAACTTTTGAATCCACCCAAATCTTGTAAACCTCTGTAAACCAATCAAACTCCATATATATAACCCTCAAACCTCTACAAACATCTCCAACGTCACAAACTCTTTCAAACTCTTCAAACACCTCAAAATTCTAAACACCCTTATCCTCCTCAAGGCCATGAAATTTAATCAAAACCCTTTATCTACTACAAACCCTTAAACTCTCTAAAAGACTCTGATTTTCAACCCCACAAACTCCACAAATGTTTTCAACCTTGACAAACTATAAACTCATTGTAATTTTACACTCTTTCAACATGGTGTTTCCATTTTCGTGCTCTGGCTTGCAGACTTTACATCCAAAAAAGTTACATCCACTAGTCTTGCTGTGTGAGACATGCCCCCCAGTTGTGTGTGTGCTCACATTAGTGTGTGTGTCCAGCACTGTTAGCTGAGTTCCATCAGTGCTTCAGATTCAGCGTGTGGAAAAGTGTTGTGTGTGTGTGAGTCGCAGGAATGCACATTCTTTTCTACACAGCTCTGCTTCTCATCCATGACCAACTGTGTGTGTGTGTGTGTGTGTGTGTGTGTGTGCGTGTGTCTACCCATCATCAGGCCTCAAATGACAGATGCGGATGTGCACCCACCTGCGACAACACAGCTAAATGTATGTGTGCATGCATTTAGGAACCTGTCAACTTCTCCCAGACACCTGCACATCAAGTCAAGAAAAATAGAGCATTTAGCTCTCGTGTGCTGGTCCATTATATTTCAAACAGCAAAACGTGTGCGGAGTTTTAGATTAGTTATTGGTCCTACCATGAATCAGGCTTCACTTGACATGCTGAGCGCAAAGTCTCACGGCTGCCTGGACTGCTCGAGAAGGGAGGCGTTTCACCCACCACTTCTTTGGCCCCACTACTTTTTGAATCCCCACCCTAAACTGCACAGACCACTGACCTTTATGAGCTCGTGTTTAGTGAGAGGACTGCTGTAGCTCAGTATTCAGGTCAGATTTTCAGTATTTCTCACACCTACTTTGCTAAACTAAGACTTATTGTTCTATCTTAACAGCAACTGAATTCAGTGCAGCATATGCTGACATAAACATGTCATTACCTTGTGATATAAGCTGATTATAACATTTGTCATGGTACTAACAAGTAGTTATAGTTATAGTAGTGGACATAATCTGTGACTAGAGCTTATGACAGCACATGACCTCTGCAAAGACATGGTTTTATCAGTGTTATGTAGCAATGTCACTGTTAGATCAGTCAGAAAAATAGTTGTCTTTTGTAAACCACGTATGCTTTTTAAACACAATATGCTTTTCCCCCCACTCCTTCTCATCTCATCTGTAATGCATGAATAGTTTTAACATTGTGCCCATGTGGCTTTCTCTGCATTGAGCCCATTCATCTAAAGCAGTGGGCAACCATTGACATAGTCAAGAGTATATGTGCCATTGGCAGCCCTGGGATTCAAACCCACCACCTCCATAATCACCAGGCCACCAGCTTCCCCAGTAGAATATTTCTGAAGAGACCACTGGAAGAAATACCTTTAGCCTAACTAATAGAACAGTGGCCCACTGTGGAGAACCTTCCATTTAGACACTTATCACTATCCTATCTGCTGTGATAAAATGTGAATAAATGTGTTTTTCTTTTATTTTTTGACACAGAAGAGATATTGTAACAGCTTGACCACTGCTTCACTTGGTGAATGGGTTAAATGCAGAGAAAGAATTTCACATTGTTCACATTGTGCTGTGGTGTTTTCACGCGTGACTATAAAGGTTAATAAATTAAATACCTATGGCATCAGGCATCACAGGGGCTAACAGCTATAGCATCAGACATCACAGTGACTAATCCCTATAGCATCAGACATCACAGTGGCTAATCCCTATAGCATCAGACATCACAGTGGCTAATCCCTATAGCATCAGACATCACAGTGGCTAATACCTATCGCATCAGACATCAAAGGGGCTAATACCTATAGCATCAGACATCACAGTGGCTAATCCCTATATCATCAGACATCATAGTGGCTAATCCTTATAGCATCAGACATCACAGGGTCTAATATTTATAGCATCGGACATCACAGTGACTAATCCCAATTTGTTTTTAACATCTATGTCACTATCTTGACACCAGAATGAGGCATGGGTGGTAGTCTTCTCCGGAAGTAGCCATTGTGAGTTGTTTACGGACCTGGATACACCATGGTACTGCTGTGTGCCCGGTTGCAATTCTTATGAACGGAGAGATTCATATTGGAATAAAACTTTCCATCATTTTCCGGTGACTCCAAAAATACGCCAAGAGTGGTTTGTGAAAATAAGGAGAGACATTGGTCCACATTTTCAGGTAAGACATTCAAGTCCGGGAACAAACGTTAGCTACAAATAGCAGTAGATAATGACAATAGGTAACTAGTTTCATATCTTGTGAAATGCACTGAAAACGTGGGTTTCACTTGGTGCACAACTTAGACAAGTGCCCACAACTTACTCTCTGACTAATTGTAATGCCAAAACAAGCTTAATTAATATAACTGTACATGTGTGGTGGCTAGATGTTAGCTTCCTAGCCTTTGGTTAATGTGCTGGGCTTTTATCATAAACCACTAGTAGCTGTAGTAATCAACAGATTACTGAAAACACAAGAGCACAAGAGTGTGTGCTGATCATTTCACAGAGAACTGCTTCACCAAAACAATAATGGGACTCAGGAAGCTGAAGGAAGGGACTGTACCGACTGTTTTTGCATGGTCCAGTAAGCCAGGCCGGAGGAAACTGAGCAGAACAAGGTAACGTACAAAGTTCCACTCAGTAAGTGTCATTAACTAAAAGTAGCCTACAACATGCGATGAACTGAAGACTCTGACAAGCAAGAATACTTTGTTAAATGCAGATTGAGAGATTGTTCTGTTTTTCCTTGTATGCCACTTTTGAAATCTATCCAGACATCTTTAAACTTCATTTATGTTATAGTAACTGAGAGACATTGACAGCTGACAGCAGAAAATTAATAATAGCACATTCTCAGTTGTCATTTTTTAAAATCCGTCATTCAGTTCTGGAAATTGCTGTGAGCCATTATGAAAAAATCTTTCATGATCATAGGTGGCCCGATCATCGGTTAACTGTCATCAGATGTAAGAAAAATCATTTATCTATTGTTGTTCAGTGATGCAGATGCGGTCACATGTGTAGAGGACATACCTGAAGATGACCTGGCATCCACATCCAGGTAATCCATAAATTGTCTTTGTTTATTAAGCTTTAACTGCTCAGGCAGCTGAACATACATAACCCACTACACATACAGCTTCAACATTGTTTTTCATTGCACTTTTAGCTCCCTGGAGACAAGTTTACTACATGCGGATCATGATTACGACCAAAGACCCCAGCCACTGGAGGAGCAGCTTCAAGAGGCATGCAAGATCCTCGCATCACAAGAGGAGGAGCCCATTATTCTAATCGTGCCACTGGTCTCATTCATGTACATGTGTTTTACAGGGCCTAATTTACTGTGTGGTACATTTTTATGTCTTTTTATAAACATAACAGTGCACCACACTATATATGTTGACTTCAAAGTCACTTTGTATAAAATCTTTTTAAATGCTTACACCCAAATAAATTATTAAATGTGCAGAAAGAAGCTAAGACTGTGTTTGTATAATTGACATTTACAGTAGAGTAGTAGTGTTTTGAGCAGAAACTGAGCAGACATGTATGATGAAGTACAAAAATTCTTTACTTACATATTTGTATAAATCACAAAGGTTTCTAGTACAGTAAATTGTGGTACAAATAGCACGAAAAATGTATTCAAATTCATACATTGTGGTCCTCTGACATTTGACGATACAGTGAAGAATTTTCAGAAGAAATTCACCTGATTAGTTAATTCTGAGAATAATATTTGCTGCACTAAACTACAGCTTCTTCACTTCAAAAGAGCTGGTTAGGAAATAGAAGCAGTCTAGTTTCTACTTAACATCCACCCATAT
The DNA here is from genome assembly GCA_037974365.1 of Hydrocynus forskahlii. Lineage (NCBI taxonomy): Eukaryota > Metazoa > Chordata > Actinopteri > Characiformes > Alestidae > Hydrocynus > Hydrocynus forskahlii. The sequence continues at coordinate 38,560 of JBBPCX010107531.1, forward strand.
GTTTGCATCAAAATATAGTCTCTCTAAGTGAAAGTCAGTGTGAGACATGACAAAGAAGTCACATCAAATTGCCCCTTTGAGACCCATTTCTCCAAGCATTTGAAATCCATACTTGTGGCCCTCTTTTAATGATAACTTGCCATCTAGATCTTGTGTGAGGTAGGAACAATCTACACAGGCATATCACCTTGCCAGTAACTGGATTTCCAGCTGAAAGGTCCACCTAAAAACAAAAATACAGTAAAAATGCTTGTTGATGTATTCTCCTCACATTAGTTGAATATTCCATTTTAAATTATATATGGTAAGTATAAGTAAATAGAAATGTAACACAAGCACTGACATATACCATAGTAATGTGTACCAGAACCAGGAGTTTGGCACATATAAAAAGGAGTTTGTGGTCACTTGCTTAGATTCCCAAATGGTGATTGTTTTGTTAAAAACAGACAGCATATTTTGAATCAAGTGTGGCTCTATACAATACAGCAGATTACAATTTATGTAATACACAATTCTGTACAGAAAAGCAAAAGGTGGGATTGAAATTGACTGAGAAGTGAGAACTCCTGCTCTACACTATCAATGTACAGTCTCTGAGTATGCCTGACTACCTGAACTGTGTAGGGTGGATTGCTCTTTCTCATGGATGGAAATGCCCTAGCTTTCTCTGTACCTTCACAAAATGAGCACATCAAAAAAGATAAAGATTAACATTATATATTTGAATGCTTTTTGCTGTTTGCCAGCTGGTTGACACATGTTAATGCTACGTTTGTAAGACGTGTTTTCTGTCTGCCTACTGGTAAACACTGTTAGCTACATTTGTAAATTGTGCCGCTCTGGCTAGCTAACTTGTCATGTCCTCAACCTTATGTTTGCCATAGAGAGAAAGCACAGGCTAACTATATGACAGTGCATACACTGGCAAAACAGAATTTACAAACAAACTTATTGGTCATTTACAATACAACAATTTGTTTATAAATAACAGTAATGTTCTGTCTTTCGCTAGTCATTTTAGGTAGCTCACGTTAGTTAGCAGTTTGTTCTCACATGCTTACCTTTAATGTCACTAATATACCCCTCAATGAAGTTGCTATATCCCTTCTTTTGGACCCTTCTAGGGATGTGATGTCTTTCGCCTGCCCAAGTATCAACTTGTCCAGCAGTTACTGGGGGGACCAATAACCAGCATCCGTCCATGACAGTGACTGCTCAGTGTTTGTTTTTTTCTACCGAAACCAGGCCCATGTTATTACCCACCCAAGCCTCGTTTTCACTCATAATGGCAGGGAGGTGATAAAGGCGAATAGCATCAGAAATCACAAGGGCTAATCCCTATAGCATCAGACATCACAGGGGCTAACATTTATAGCATCAGACATCACAGTTACTAATGCCTATAATACAAGATGTCTGATACTGCTTTTTGGACATCTGCGACTAAATAAACCCAGTGTGTTTCAGCATGTGTGCAAATGCTCTCTTCTGCTGAAAGCTGGCCTTCATTACTCTCTGCGCTTCATCTCTTTACTGAGCAGTTTAACTCTGATTAAAGCTGTGGGGCACGCACACTGCTGGATGAGCTAATTTTACGTGAGTTTTTTTTATGTGTGTGTATGTGTGTGTGTGTGTGTGTGTGTGTGTGTTTGTGTCTGAGTGTGAGTGAGCATTCTTGTGCATGTGCACGTGTGTAACAGGGTGGAAGGTGATGACAAAGCTTGAATGAGGTCATGCTGCATTCATTATAGTGTGTTGATCCACACAGACACATACAGGCACACAATGACACACACATACACACAAATGGACTTGTGCCATACTTTCAAGCCACTAATGGTCTCTTTTTCTGCTTAGATCTTTCTTTGTGTGTGTGTGTGTGAGAGAGAGATTTTTATTCAACAAGTAGAAGCTACATAACACAGTTGTCTTGGTGCAGGTGTCAGCATAATTTACTTGAAATAACATTAAGTTCCAGTGAAGTGACATGACATTTGGGTGGCTATGAAATGAATGCATATGCTCAACGGCGAACATGCTTTTACACCATGTATTTATTGTTTACTTGCAGAATTTTACATATCAGAACATAAGGATTATTTTTGGCCTGACTCACCTTCTTTTTATGTTGCATTTTTTTCCAATAGTCTTAACAAATAAACAGAAATTGTGCACTAAATTTTGCATGAAAAATGCCATAGTTATGTTTCCATATGTGCTTGGAAACAAAACATGCCATTTGTGTTCAAACCTTTGCACACGGCTGTACAAGAGAATGTGAATACAAGAATCTGACCTAGAATGTATTGCACATCTTTGAGAAAATCATTAGATCATTATCATGCATGACATTCTCCACAATGTACACTGTGTGAGTATTTCATAATGAATAAACCAAAACAACTTTCAAGAGTCTTCAGTCTTGAGTCAATTAAAGATGAATCATTAGCGATTTGCGTGTCAATAAGGGCCGGTCCAATTCGAGTAGTGAGTCAGTTAAGGACCCGTCTGAATTGAGCGGTCAGTCTATTAAAGGCGAGTCCATGTCAAGTTGAAGGTCAGTATAAGGGCAGCCTGAATCGAGTGAGGAGTCAGTTAAGGGCAGTCCAAGTTGTGTGGCTAGTCAATTAAGAGACCGTCTGAGCTCAGTTATGAGTCCATTAAGGGTGAGTCCAAGTCAAGATGCAAATTGGTTAAAGGGTAATCTGGGATAATTCACAAGTCAAGTCCACCTTTTACACCGTGTGAGTATTTCATGATGAATGGACCAAAAGAACTTTCATGTAGCTTCAGTCTTGAGTCCAAGACAAATATTTTCTTGACCCTGTAACTTGCCTTAGATTAAGGGTTAATCCAAGTCAAGTCAACATTTGACTTAAATTTGGTTTGTACACCATTTACATTGTTGTACACCATTTACATTGTGAGAGCTGTTCATGTTGAATGGACCAAAAGATATTTCTAACTTTTTTTTTTTAAATCTCTAAAAAAAGAAACAGACAAACTTTTACCAATACAGAAGTTAAGCTGTAAACTTTTTCCTTTACTTCTAAAGTTCCCCAGACGTTTGGGAGATACAGGGTTTTGTTACGTGTACCCTATGCTAAATGTTCCGCTGAAAATATGAACAGTGCATTTAACATGTTCACTTGCGATGGTACAGCAGAGGACTGTGGGAGGAGAGGGCCAGTGGTCTTTGATTTTTTTTATGTTCATTTTTTTTTCCTCTGCTGTTGTGCAACACCGCACTGCTGGGATGTAGCTGGGTTTTCGTTGATGGGATAAAGGAAAACTCCCTGCTCTGTTTGTTTCTCCTGTAAATTTCACTTTGCTCTCTCCGGACAGATTACGCATTAAACTCAGCCGCTCTGTGAGGTCTGGCCAGGCTTTCTACTCCAAACACACACATTAGTGGGAAAACACACACACACACACACACACACACACACACACACACACTCTGATGTTCCCCACCCTAGCTGTGCTGGAGTGGATCGTTGGACTGTGTGTGCCCATTTGCCTGAGGAGTGTGAGGAGTGTGTTTAAGGAAAAGGCATCACACTGGTCCTCATTAGCAGGGAACACACCGCTCCAGCAGTGACAGGTTAGAAGCTCAGTGTTCGGAGCACTACCTCCAAAACTCTATCACACACTGCACCTTGACTTCATTACACTGCTGGCAAGAACAGAAAAGCACTGCTTGGGGTCCGTTCTGTGCACGCACACATAAACATACACAGCCGTTAACTACAACACAACATGACTGGAAAGAACAACAGACTTCCTCCTGCTCTAGAAATGCACCAGTGAAAAAAAGAAGTGCTGGTTTTCTGGCATTCATAAGACTTCATGACACCGACATAAACATAAACCTAGGTCAACATTTATAAATGCTCATAACTGACACTTGTGGAAATAAGCCTTTACAAATGTTTATGTAGGTTTACATGTGTTGTCAAGATACCTACAAAACCTTTCACGACTACTGCCACGGTCAAGGGCAGCTGGATGGCCGCGTGGTTAGGGCATTGGCTCTGCAACCAGAAGGTTGTGGGTTCGAATCCCAACAGCTAGTGTCACCACTGAGGTACCCGTGTGTGGGGTACAGTCCCTACCTGGGCGCCCCTCGTTGGCGGCAGCCCACTGCTTCACTTGGTGAACGGGTTAAATGCAGAGAAAGAATTTCACATTGTGGTGTGTTCACGCGTGACTCTATATAAATAAATAAATAAACAAACCTGCATCAGCATTTATAAAAGCTTATAATTGACACTTGTGGAAATAAGCTTTCAAAAATGTTAATGTAGGTTTATGTTTGTTGTCATAATATTTTTATGTATATTATGTAGTTGTACCAACACCAGCCTTCAGTGAAATCTTACCCAATAAATGTTTAAACCTTTAGACTTTTGGAGAGAAAGGGTCCGGGGGCTGTTACATTTGTTGACGGGCAAAGCTGTGATGATGCACTTTGATTTATTAAGGTGTAAAAGGGCTAAAATATAATCAGTGTATTACTTATTTCAGTGATGTGTAAACCTTTATACTTTAGGAGATGTGGGCTCTGATGGTATCCACAGCTTACACAATAATTTCATAGGAGTTGCTGATTAATTTACAGAGAAGAATCCTCAAGGCCTTCTATAACCCCAAAGGTTTAATGATTGCTAAACTAAAAAACTAAAAAATAAATGTCTTGGCTTCTGGCTGGTGCAGTACTGGGCCTTTAATCAGAAGATTTCGTGTCTGATCCCCAGCTGTTCGCTTCCAAATGTGTTGGGCTGTCCAGTGCAGTGGTGCTTTGCATGATTCCTAAGAAGGGGAAATCTTGCTATTGGGTGGAATTGGCCATGACAACAAAACACATGTCTGTTATTATTGCTGAATCTTATTTCATAGAGTACTGATGCTCGTTGCATTTAATCTCTGTAAATATCTTTTTTTGTTATTTCACTGTTGGATATGAAAGAGTTTTGACATGCCAAATAGTCATTAGTGTGTTTTCCCCTTGTTTCTGGGTAGGTGCAAAAAGGCTCGGTGAAAGCAGCAAGGTCAGGGATGACCAGAATGACAAATAATTACTTTTGGGACTATTGGCTATTTTTTAAAGAAATTAAACACCACTGGATGCTGTACAACAGAGCTGTGGAGTACTGAAGGGCCAAACACAAAAACTAAACCTGGCAACCTTTACTGGAAAGTCTGCATTTCATGTGTCTAAAAAAATCATGTGTTCACAAAACACATCTAACGTTATGTGACATGAAACAAAAACATGATCACATTTTTCACATCTGCACATGTTTTCACATGTAAAACATGACTGCATGTGAAGTTTGTGCTCTATTTGTGCATCAATATTTGCACAGAAGTATTTGTATCTAAGCAGAAAAACCTCCAAACTGGACTCAAAGGACCCCTCTGTTCATCAGAGACTGTAAAATCCAGTTCCAGCCCAACTATTAGGTTTCTGTCAGCAGTTAGAAAGAGAGCATGATGCAGAGGTTTAAATGGTAAGATTCTTCAATGAAGGAGTCACAGTAAAGCAACAACATGCAGGGTAAAAATATATGTTAAAGTCTGTTTAATATGTGGAATACACTATACAAGCTTAAAATGTCCACATTTTAAGTAGAGCTACCATAAAATGTTTCACTAACGTTGTAAATGCCACAGGGGTGCCAGTATTATTTAGCGTTATTGTGGCTGCGACAATGAGGAGGGATCTATTTAGATCTGTGTCTTCCTCTGTATAGCCTGCCTACCCTACATGAAAGTTTTAAAAATCATGCTTTGCCACTTTGATTTATAGAATAACATAACAAATTATGTAAAAATGTATTAGTGTAATTATTGAATAATGAGCCTGCAGTTCAAGGGGTTAACAGAAACAACAGTTTCCAGAGCCCATCGCCTTCTCTTGAAGAACTTAGAAACTTGAGCAGTCATAAGAACACTCCCCACACTCCCTCCTTCAAACACACACATACATCTGAAATGCTTGAGCCGTGTTCCTAATAAACAACTAATCCACATCACCCATACCCACACTACACCCTCTATTTGTCCCCAACAACCTACTGATCTCCTTTTCCACTTGACCTCCTTCTCCACTAGAAGCACAGAGTGGATGATAATATATATTTATTTGCCATTATTTCACTGTAGTCATATTTCTTGCTAATATTCTACATGTTTAACTTCTTCATGGACATTCTAGTATACTTTTACCTTTAACCATAGCACACACCCTTGCTGGCAAACAGAAACAAATCGAATGACCGTCCTGCATCATATTCTTGATTATTTGCTTGATGACCTCTAGGAGACAACTAATAAGGGTTAACTGGAGAGCAACGTATGCTTAACTTTTTTCCACCTTAAATAAATAATGCAGAATGAAAAGTTTTTGTTGAGCTCGTCATAAATGTTGGCCGGGTGCCTTATTGTTGAAAACAATTAGTTGCACAATGGCATGAGCCATCATGGTGGGTAATAACTATTTCATGAGTCATTACAGGGACAAAAATAGCATGACTTAGGGATTAATGCCCATAGCATCGAACGTCACAGCAGCTAAAGCCTTTAGCATTAACGACATTATGATAGCTAATGCATGTTGCAACAGATATTTACAGCTAATGCCCATGGACATTGCTGTGGCATCAGTTTTCTACACCATCAAAATGGGGGAGTGGGATCGAATGTTGCACTGAGGGCTAAGGTGACCCATTAAATGGGTAAGTTAACAACGAGCCAGCTAGATACCGTCACATTACATTGAGCAAATTAGTCAGTCAGTCATACTGCAATTTGTTTTTTCTGGTCACCTCACATAATAACGTGACCAGTAACCACTAGATGGCAATATAACACAAAGATGTGTCTTTAAGCTACACATGATGTGGTTACACATGATGAAAACACATAAGTGCAAGTCCACCCAGAACCCATACAGATTGCTTTGCATTTGACTGGAATCTCCAGACAGGGACTGTACTCACTACAAAATACAATGTACTTAAAATGTGCTTTAAAGGGGATTTAAGTGGATTTACGTTTGAAACCCCTTAATCTTAAACATACGGCATTAATTCAGGAGGTTCTATTATTTAAGGGGCAAATTTGAAAAAGTAAGGGGAAAATTCAGTAGTTTTATCTCTTAATCAGACTTAATCTGTGCAGTTTTCATCTTAATTTTCCCTAATTTCCTGGAAATTAAGGTCAAAATTAAGGTAATTTTAATGGGTAAAATTAAGGTGTTTGGCTTTGTTGTGACTCTGGGGATCACGACTGATGCAGATACAACTAACGTAGCACTTTGATAGAGTGAGATAGAAAAAGTCCCCCTAACCCCCTCCAACACCCTCCCACCCCCCCTTTGGCGGTGCAGCACCCAGACCAAACCAAACCTGTTCTGTAAACACTTGTCTGAAATGACTGTATGGTTGTGTTTAAAACGAATAAGATCATGTGTTCGGTTACAGGACTATTTCCATCCAGTCTGTCTTCACTCAGAAGCCGATTTGCATTCTCACATTTCGTCCTCATTTTTCTTGCATTCCCCTCTGACTCACAGTCATGTCTGCTGGCCATGATTAGACTGTATCCAGGTTGACCTCTGTGGGTGATGATGTTATTGTTTCTGTCCGGCCCCATAGGGGTCACTCATTTATAATATTTCTCACCTCCAGACACTCTAATCTGATTCCCCCCTGCAGCTGATTTTCTTATAAGCTCTCTGTCTGCTTATCTCTTTCTCTGTTTCAAGTATTATCTGTAGTTTTAACAGACCCTCTGACCATGGCACTTTCCTTATAATGTCAATGTTTCTGTGTGTGGCCAGTAAGAGCTGTTTATATGTGAGTTTAAATGCATGAACAAATGGTTTATACACACCCAGTTGACCCATTTCTGCTCTCCTGGGTTAAACATCACACTGTTTTTCCACTCCTACAGCTTCACTGGGATGGTGGTGCTGTATGTTCCTATTGTGTGACCAGGGAACCCAAACGAAACAGCTGTTGGTTTGGATGCCAGAGTGTGAGAAAGCCATTCCCATGCCACATATCACTACTGAAGGCAAAGGAATGGGGTCAGCCTGCACTTTACTGGACAATGTCTGATATTTATGTACTGTTATCAGACAGATTTCCAGTGATAAGCAGTATTTAGTTACATCCAAGCAGACATTTGACACATCAGTTTCAAAGCTGCTATTTGCTTTCACAAAAGTTACTTCAGAGTAGTCAGTGACAAACAGTATTAATCCACAGTAGTTATTAAATCATTCAGAGTAGTTACTGATGAAGTTATGGCAGTTATTGAAAGATTTATCGTACTTACCAAAAATGTGTGGTTGTTATCAAACACAAAATCAAAGCAGTTATGGGATGATACTGGATAATTGTATCACACACTGAATAATTCTCTTTAGTTACTGAGTCATATGTAGTAGTCAGGGTCTCTGACTTGTCTTGGACTCACCGGTATTTAAACTCGGACTTGTTTCGGCCATCACTCGCACCACATGTTATAGTTAGTGTCCAGTGGTCTTCAAAAACTAATTTCTCTACCACACCAAAATCTTTGCCATCACAGCATATAAAAAACAATCTCTCAACAAAACAAAAGCGGTAGCAATGTCTGACAAAATCATCAATTAAATAAGATTAATTATTCAGAAAGTCATTGGTTTAAGAATTTCAAAATCCATCTAGAATGGACTAAACAATCAAGCATCCACGCTCGTCATTTTCATTTCGTCAATGTCGGCAAGTCAAGTGAATCAAGTGAACCACTCTACTTTAAATACATTGAAAAGACTGGTTGATTGATTAATTAATTGATTGATAAATATGTGGCCTAATTTGAACTTACATCGTTTTTACACTGCACTTGCTCTTTAATCATTAATCTATTTTGGCATGAACTCTGTCTTTCTCATTTGGACTCAGTTTCATGTTGGATTCAAACCACTTTGGACTTGAAATTGACTTTGATTAGGACTTGTCTTAACTTGTTGATTAGGTTTATGAGAGTTTTGCTGAGGGTTATGTTTATCTAAAGTAAACTATATTTACTTCAACTAAAATTGAGGTTTTCTCAAATTGCAAGCAAGAGATTGAGCTAATCAACCTCAGTGACATGTTTCATGACCTTATCCATCTATCTTTCTATCAAGGGTTCTAAGAATTATAGAGTTGGCTTCACATCATATTTACAGTCAACAGTTCCAGTGCAATTGTAATTTATTCCTCAGTGGTTAGTCCATGGATCTCCTCTGAGTGCTGTCCAGTGCAGTCTGTGGAAGGTAGCATTTTAAAAGCCTTACATTTGAATGAGAGGGACACAGTCGCCCGTTCTATCTTGCTGGTCTTCGGGCAACTGAAAAGTGCATTAATGGCATTTTTAAAATGTGCTGGAGTTTTTAAACACCTCAGTGCCGCTGCTGTGCTGAGCATAGTCCACCAAACAAAATTATCTAACCAACAGTGTCCTATAGTCTGAACAGATGAAGTCCTAGCGTAGCACAAACTATGCAGGCTCTGATGAACTACCATTAATATCTTTACATCAGCGAGGTGGACCATCAGATCTTGCATAAACTTGGGGAGTCAACACAGAAAAAAGGAGGGCATTCCAAATATCAATAAATTTTACACAACAATGATATCATCTTTGATTTAAAAAAATGAATAAACTGACAACATCCCGTTCTAAAATGATCAAAAATGTCAGTTCTCACAGGTGGTCCCAAACTTTTGAGCGTATTTCTCACCTCCAGGGTAGCTGCCAGTTCTTTCTGTTTGTTCTAAGCCCCTCAGACATGTGTTTTCTGCCTTTCTATATCTCACTGTTTTGCTAGAGCTGTTGACAAGACACTGATGAACCTAAATCTCATCAGGGCGAAACTGTCTGGATTTTATTAACGCTTGGTCCCAGCCCAAAAGAAACAAGAGAGTTCTCGTTTACCGATAACTCTTTGTTGGCCATAGACTCTGCTTCTTTTAAAGTGCCTGGAGTGGGCTTAAAATGCTCTGAAAACACAGCACAGAAGAAATGGATATAACAAAAGCCTGCTAAAGGGAATTTAAGATATAAAGACGGTTAACATGGTAGGAGCTC
>JBBPCX010107542.1:0-21855 GCA_037974365.1 Hydrocynus forskahlii
ACAGTTGTTTGACAATAAATGGCTTCAGACAACCACTAACCATGAGTGAAAGAAAAGTTTTTGTGTTATCATTCATACTCTTTGAAAAATGGTTAAGAAATCATAAATTCTGCCAAGGTATGTAAACTTATAAGCACAGCTGTATTTGCTTAAGTCACGTTCTTCCACACCAAGCTAATCAACTATGTCTTTATGGAGCGTGCTTTGTGCACTGGGGTACAGTCATGCTGGAATAGAAAAGGGTCTTCCCTAAACTGTGTCCACAAAGCTGGAAGCATGGCGTTGTCAATAATGCCTTGATATACTGAAGCATTATGATTACCCTTCACTGGAAGTAAGGGGCCTAGGCCAAACCTTAAAAAGCTGGTGTGTCCCAATACTTTTGTCCATATAGTATATTTGGAGTCCAGCATCCAGCCGATCCCAGAGAATGAGGCAGGAGCAGGATGTAGACAAATCGGAATATCCCAATAGTCCAAGGGTAGATGCATGGCACAATGCAACAAGTTGGTTCTGGAAGAAGATGAGACAAAAGACACCAGTAAAACCACTGACAACCACCAAAAATGACACATAATACAAATATAGATAAATACAAAGGTAGACAAAGATGTAACAAGACTTCTGGGATAGCATGATCTTTGATACGTCTTTGCATCTATCATTAGTATTTTTCCCCCCTTTAAGATCTCTTCATTGCTTCTTTCCCATGTACATAGAAGAGCTGGAAGCTAGTCATTTTTAGCATAGTCCTTGAGGCCCCCTAGCCTGTTAACATTTTATCTTTTTCAATAACGGAGTAAGCGTGTTATAGAATAGAACACAACAGAAACATATCTTTTAAATCAAGGACTGGACTGGAAACCCCTTTGTTTTGCTATTTAAAACAGATTCAGTTCCTCCCTGTATTGTAGTAGTGACATGATCTGTTTTGGTGAATTTATTCCAGGTAATGGGATAGCAGTCAGGCTTGGGTGGAAAAGAGGCAACCTATACATGCTATAGATTTTGTGCAGGTCAGGGGTCTTGTGAAAGAATGAGCTTTGCATTTATGAAGATGAAAGACATCAGATCAGTTAGCAGCACAGGCCTCTGGTTGGAAAACGTAGTAGGGAAATGCCTGCCTTATACACTTGGTGATATGGGGCCCACCTACCTTATAGGCGCACTGTATAGGTGTCCAGTTACACACTGCAGCTCTATGGCTACTGTTTGTCAGTCACTCTTCACCCAATTTAGAATTGGGCAGTTTCTGACAACAATTTGTCCACTACTAAGGAAAAAATGTTACGTGTTTCTAATAAAAGGATGTATTATGTGTTTTTAAGTTAAAATGCCCATATTTATGGTTTGGTTTATTTATTTATTTTTTTGTGATTGTTTATTTTAATAAAGAACATCCAGCATACCTGGCTTACAAAACTATATACAAACCAGGGTTTGCCTTTAAGAGAGAGAGGAAAAAAAAAAAAAAGAAAAAAACACCCATTATTAATAAATACTGAAACTTAAAATAAATAAATAAAGAAATAGAGAAAAGAAAATTAAGGGGCGACAACCCCTTTAGTCTATCGCGTTATTATATCTGAAAGCTTCTCAATAAATTCTGTCCATGCCTTAATTGTTTTCGGCTTGGCTCTGTTGATCCTTGCTGTTGAGCATTCTAACAGCACAACATTTTGTAGTTCTAAGAGCCACATTTTGTCAGCCGGGAATGTGGGTTCATGCCAAATTTTAAAGATGACCTTTTTTGCTGCTGTTAGTGCAGTGTGTACGACTCTACGCTGATAAGTATTCAAATTAAGATCCGAGTCGTCGTTCAGCAAACAAATGTTTGGGTGTTTAAGGATAGCCCTATCACATATTTCTGTAACAATTGAAAAAACCTTATCCCAAAATTTACCAATAAGTGGACAGTCAAAGAACATGTGCATATAAGTCCCCACAGCATTAGAATTACACAACATGCAAAAGGGAGTTGGCAAGCGCTTAATTTTGTGTAACATATAAGGAGTTGCATAGGCCTTGTGAATGGTTTGGTTTAATTTTGACGACCATTTTCCAACCTCTTAAACAGCCTGTTTGTGTTACAGTGCCTTTAAGACTGATATATGCAATGCATTATGGGCAAAAGTATTGGCACATACCTGTTTTATAGGGTTTGGGCTAGGCCCCTTACTTCCAGTGAAGGTCAGTATTAATGCTTCATCATGCCAAGATATTTTGGAAAACACCATGCTTCCAACTTTGTGGACACAGGTAGGGGAAGAACCTTTTCTGTTCCAACATGACTGTGCCCCAGTTCACAAAACAAGGTCCATAAAGACATGGCTGGATGAGTTTGGTGTGGAAGACCTTGACTGGCCCACACAGAGCCCCGACCTCAACCCCATCCAACACCTCCGGGATGAACTGGAACGGAGACTGTGAGCCAGGCCTTCTCCTCTAACATCAGTGCCTGACCTTATAAATGCCCTACAGAATGAATGCTTCTAAACCATCTAAGTGCGAGGAGTAAGAGGGTGAGTGTGAGTGTGAGGAAGGTGAGTGTGAGGAGTGTAAGGGGCTCTGGGCTGTGGATTAGACTGAGGTGTGGATTAAAAGAAGGAGACTCAGGTGGGCTGGTGGTCTTAAAGTCTATGTGTCTTCGAGTCTGTGAGTCTCCTCTGTTGGAGAACGAATGTTATTTATTTAAAGTATTTAAATATTTTTGTTCAGGCGCCAGAATTCAATTGCTGCAGGGTTTAAGGTGGAACGGAAAATTCAAACGAAAAGAGCCTCCTATAAAATAAGTGTGTATAATTGCGGAAACAGTTTGAGAGCTAAAAACAAATGTACCGGCGTCCCCAGGGCATTAAGGTGGACCGGACCGGTCCGAAAAGGCAGTGGTTCCCATGCTGCTGTACTTTAGTGTTAATAGAGGCGACAATATTGAGGAATTTTTCGATAAATGCAAAAGTTAATTTTATTCGAGGCCAGTTTCTTTCTCGAGTGTCCGGGCCACCATAAATGTCCAGGCGATCAGACGGAACCTCTTTAAGATGGAACGGAAAATTAGCCGAACTTGGTACAGCATTAGTATTTTGCATTAAAGCGGAGGAAAAACACATTTACAAAATTTAAGAATAACATTTGCAGCAGTTTTCTCTGAATGGTGTCCCAAACAGGTGATTAATTTGTTTGTTTGTTTTTTATGAGGAAAATGTTTACCAACGAACAGCAGCTAATCCGCTTCACAGAAGTTTAGTGATCAGTTGAATCTGATAAAGTTAAAGTGAATTTCTTTCTAAACTTTACGCGCATCACTGTATTTTATTCTGAATATGGATTAAACGCTGTTAAAGGTGACCTCTGGATCCACCAGAAGAAGAGTCAGGGCCTGGTCAAATGGGGCCAAAATGGTATAAACATTGGTCCTAATGTATCGAAGACCAGCAAAACTTCTGCACGGCGTCAAAACATCTGTAGTTGTTTTAGTTCAGTGTTCACTCCTCTCTCCTGTCTGGAGAAACTTCAGGATAAACATCCAGTCAGGAGCAAGTCTGTAGAAGACGACTTTCAGGAAGACTTTGGTTCTAGCTGACACCAATCTCCTCGCCTGGAGTCTCTAAAGTCTGGAATTTTTATGTCAGTTGGAACAGAATTTTTCTTGAAAGTCATCTTTGTTTTTGTTGTTTTTGTTATGATAATTGGACATAAAGAAACCTCTAGATATCTTCCTTCCAACAAAGAGCCCTGTCACCTCATGGACATGTGTTATTGATCTCAACTGTCCAAAAAAAGCTTTTTCCCCCATTGCAAATGTGGGGTGTTTTCACGATGTGCAGCTCACTGCTATCAAGACCAGAGTTACAGAACATTCATGTTGTTTTTCTTTCTCTCTGCCTGAAGAGCAGAAGGTCAATAAGATGCCTCAGGTCTTGTCCAAGTTTGAGCGGCCTTTGAATCCACCTGCCTCTTCTCCCGAGAGTGAAGTCAAGAAGAAAAGGGGAATCCCAAGCAAGTGGAACAAGTTTAAGCGCCGAAAGAAGCCGAGTAAAGAAGAAATCCCGCGTGTAGACGGCATGGCGCCACGTCAGCCGCCTCCACGAGATGAAGACTGGGAGAAGGAGATCGAAGATATTTCATGCAGGATGGAAAAAGAGAAGGAAATGAAGAATCAGACGCCTTATGGTAATCTTAAGGATACAGCGAAATACAGCTGAAAATATCAGTATACACAGTGTACAGTACTATGCAAAGGTCTTGAGCCACCCTTCATTTCTTCACATTTTGTTTCCAAAGATACAGTCTTGAACAGTTCTCCAGGACTTTAAAAGACTCTCATTTCCAGTCCAGTCCCTGAACCTGATCAGTTTCAGAGGAATGTTTTTGTTTGTTAAGACACACAGTGACCTACATATGAATCATTCAAGCAGAACAAAGACCATCTAACTGAAGTCCTGAACTAGTAAAGAAACAGGAGCAGATGATTCCAGATGATCAGGTGGTGATCAGTATACTGGTGGTGCTGTGTGGTTGCAACACATTCTCCTTGTATCTTTAGGCACTTTGCAGCCTGACACAGTAAAACATTGGTTCTCATTTCTTTCATTTAATCTACTCAGTGTGACAAAGATTAGACAATTTGACAGAAAATAGTATTTTTGCACCAACAAGGATATTCAAAGCAAAATATGAAGAAATGAGGGGGGGCTCAAGACTTTTGCACAGTGCTGTATTGTAAGAGGACCTGAAATATTAAGAAAGAAGTGGGATATGGGACCTGTAATACATAGGCTTCAGACTGAAGTATCTTAGTGTCGCAGAGATCTGATGCCTTTCCAGTTGAAGCGAAATGTATCTTTTCAAATCAGATCTTAGCAACATTCACATGCGGCTCTAGGTCTGATACATATCCGAATCATGGCCATGGTTACCTTAAAATGAACACCCAGGTTCAAGGTTCATTTACTGTCATCAGCAGCTGTGAACACCAACGCAGCGTGATGAGACGTTTCTTCATGGACCACAGTACAACGTAAAACATTAAACAAAGTGCAAAATACAACATAAACAATACTTTAATTAAATAATACAACAGTGTAACAGTATCATGAGCATGGGGCGTTAAACCTTGCAGAATGACTGGTATATGTATAATATGACTGGTGATACTGGTATGATATTGAGGAATGGCTGGGAATGCAAGGAATGACAAACAATACAATACATAGACAATACAGCAGTGTAACAGTTTAGTATGAATTGAATCAGAATACTTTATTGATCCCGGAGGAAATTGCTTATGTAATGATTGCAAAGGCACACAGACGCAGGGTGTTTTCACATATAGTCCTCTTTAAACCGAACTCAGTCCTCTAGAAGTGGTCCAAAAAGTGGACCAACAGAAAGGGAACTCAGTTCTTTTTATGTTCGCAGTGAGAGTTCGTTTGAAAGGGAACTCGGTTCTCTTTCTGCCCCACTTCAGCTCAGATGGGGTCTCAGTTCTTTTTCTGTTCACACTTTAGTTCCTCATCCAACCTGCCCCTGGTGTCTCCTCACGTCCCCCATTCTTGTGTATTTTTTTCTCCATAAGAGTAGGTGGTTAAAAGCTCTACCAAACCTCAATATTTTCCACAAATAACCGCTACTGTCGTTCTTCAAATGATGGAGAGCAAGAATGCTTTGAGGCTGTGCAAATGGGTAAAGAAACCTGATCTTGACAAGAATCTCTAAATCCCTTTATTTATTTATTTATTTATTTATTTATTTATTGGGTTTTTATTTTTTATTATTAGAGTTTATTCGTTTATTCGTATTTATTAGTGTATTTCTTTATTGCCTGTTTCCCGCATAGACATATATGGTCGCCTTTCCCACGTCATCTACCTACGGCAAGCCTAGAGGGCGAAAATTGTCGAAGCGAACCCGGAGCGCTTTGTGTTCATAATGCATGAGTTAACCGAACCGTGCCGCGGACTCAAAGGGAACCGAACTGAGAGTTCATTTCAAAGGGGTCCGAGTTCGTTTGGCATGTTCACATATACGCAAAAAATGCCAACTAATCGATCTGAGTTCGCTTTAAGGGCTGAAACGGACCAAGTGTGAAAACACCCACAGAGACAGGAATAAAATATAAAGATATAAAATAAATAAAATGCCATATAAATATTATAAATACTACAGATAAGTATATGAATACTACAGATAAGTTACACAGTTGAGTGAACCCTACTGACACAACTGGTAACTTGGAGTAAGTTATTGGATGTAAACCTCCCAGAATGTGATTTTACACAGGAGACAGTGAGCAGTACTGACCCACACTGAGTGAGTGGTAAATTATAAGAGGACACAGGAGTGCCTGTTGTTGCAGGAAATAAAGGGTGAAGTGCATTAAATCTGTTTAGTGTTTGATCGACAGTGCTCTTCGGTTCCTTGCAGATCCTGAATAAGAGCTGAGCGTGGCGGCGAGTGAAATGATCCTTTACAGCGTCCCCAGAGCTCCCAGTCCTAACCGGGACCACTACAGCCCCTCCGCCCGCCACGCCTGCTCCTGCGTGTCGGGACAGTTCGCAGACGCAGAGGAGTAGAGGTCACACGTCTTATTTTAGTTCAGCCGTGCCACTTTTACTAAACTGAACTAAAGAGATTAAGTTCTGAACCCTTTAGAACAGGGATGGATTGTTTGAGTGTTTGTTCTGTCAGCACTGTCATGTTTTATATTGTTTTAAGTTATATAGTCACCACCCTCCTCCTGGTAAAAGACTAGTTTCTGTGAGTTTGTTGAATTGGGTTTTCTTCCGTTAACTGCCGTTTCTGAGTTGACCTGTTTTTCAGAGGGGTAACGGTATTACCTTCATTTTCACCTTCAGGACTGAAACCATCAATTTTAAAGTGCTTGAATGCACAGAAAATAAAAGAAGGAAGGGTATGTGTCTTTTCCTACCAGTCAGCTATAAAATGACATTAGAACGTTGAATGATGCTGATGGTGGTTCACTCTTACAGTCAGGAAAGAAAAAGAACCAGATACATTTCAGTCCCCAAGATGTAAAAAATGGCAATAAATACCTTGGACGAGCTTCTAGTTGTGTTTTACCATCCAACTGGTCTCATTGCGAGAGGAAAGTGTTGATTACAGCAGTGTTTTTAAACTTTTCCTCATTAAAGTAGAAGTGAACCCCCCGCATTCCGAAACACAGCGCTTTTAGCCGATGCTAACCTCAAGGCTCTACTAGGCTGATCGTACCTTAATTTCAAGATGGCGGCGACTAGAAAATTCCATGAGGGTATTGTCTGTATAAACTGTATTTTTAATAAACTACCTGTGCGCTTTCAAAGTTCTCAGTGTCTCGTTTTAAATGTCAGGGCCCTCAGAATTCTAGAAATGAAGTGTGGAGCTACTTTGAGCCTTGTTAATCATGTAAAAATAGCGATTTGTCTGCACTGGGTATGTGATGCCCCATGCCCTACCATTATCAGCCTAGTGGAGCCTTGAGGTTAGCATCGGCTAAACGCGCTGTGTTTCAGAACGTGGGGGGCGAATGAAAGGTGGGCTACTCGACAAAAGTTCGTACTCGTTATCATGTTTCGATACACCCCAGGTCCATTTCACACCGAACTTCTCCTTTAAATAAGATGTGATTCAGATGATCACTAATCAGTACCTCATAGAGCAGAATGTGGTGCTTGTGTAGGAATTTAACAGACACTGGCATGGAATGGTTTCATACTCAGAGATGCTGATTTAAAAATGAATTGCAGTGATCTTTTATTTTTTTCCGGAACTGAATTGCATTCAATTTAACAGGAAAGAGGGGCATACATGTACCTTTTTGATAAATTGAAGTAGATCAGTATTGCAATACCTTAAAGCATAATAAGTCTATATTATCACTTCTGTGATTAAAAAAGTTTAAATTATGCAAATATTTGCTGCCCCGCCCACACAGTCCATTTACGAGCACTGTGCTGGAAAAACAGCCCGTTTTCAACCCTAACCTGTCTCTTATGAATGAGCTCTAATACAGAGCAGATAATCAGAAAAGAGCATATTTACATATATCAGCCTTAAAGGCACAATAATAAAAACATCCTGTTTAAGTCTATTCTTGGAAAATGGTCATGCAAGAATGGATTATAGTGAATTATAGAATGAATGAATTATAGTGAGTTCACAAACCCATCGAACCCCAGGGAAAAATGTGTCACACAAAAAACGTAGAATATGTGCCCTTTAAAAACACCTCTGCCAATCAGGGTCTTTAATGGTTACCTCGATTCATCAGAAGACCCAGTAACTCACCTGGAGCTGTGATTGGTTATTTTGCATATTGTAGCCTATTTGTGTACTGACAGCTGGTAAATTGTGTAACCCTGATGAAAAAAGTGCAGTCAGGGATTCAAAGCAACTTGAAAAATAGAGTAGAATTATGAAAGGACCATGTTCCCTGATGGTGCGGCAACTGAATTTGGACAGATTAATCAGGAGGAAAGACTGGAAGGCAGATGTGCACAGTTGTGCTTTCTATCAGTCAGAATTCTTTATTGATCCTGGAGGAAATTGCTTATGTTACAGATGCAGAGACATAAAGACACAAAGACAAGAACAATATAAAATATATACAGCCTAAATAAATCAAACTGCAGAAAATACTCGCTATAAAATAAGATAAACCTTATGGGAAATTTGTGGGACTATATACACAAATGCTGGGTATAAATACTGTAGGTAAGTGAATTAAATGAATTCACCAAAACACATCCACCGAGTGACCAGAGTGGGATCAGAATTTACTTTCCCCGCACAGAAGAGTGTAAATGGGTAAATGTTCGGGTTAGATCCAGTCTGGTCCTGAAAGTTGGTTTAAACAGCTCCAGTGTGAACCGGTTCTGTAGTGATCAGCAGTGTAACTGTAGTGTGAATTGGATATAAGATAAGATAAACCTTTATTAGTCCCACAAGTCATTGTGATGGCAGGAAGTGGACAGAACAAACATAAGAGCAGCAAAAATTTAAAATGATAGAATAAAAACTATACCAGCAGTACAGCATAAAAACTATACTATACAAACAATCTAGAAATATAAATATGCATGTGTGTATTGAAAAATATGTATGTATATGTAAAGTACATGTATGTACACACTGAGTGTATGTATATTTGTACAGTGTGGATATAGAAATATAAGAACACTGTGGATATAAATATAAATATGTATACACGGACACAAAGGAGTGACAGGCATTGACAAAAAGTAATAATACACCAGAAAATGTGCACAGTATAAATTGCACAGTAATAATAATAATATTCCACCCCAAAAAATTGCACGTTGCATTAGAAAATCCTCCCAGAATGAATATTTTGCCATTAGTGTGATTCTTCACAAGAGACAGTGAGCATTATTGACCCACACTGAATGAGTGGTAAATTCTAAGAGGACACAGGAGTGCCTGTTTTGGCAGGAAACAGAGGGAGAAGTGCAGGTGTATTTGAAATCTGTTTAGTGTTTGACCTACGGTGCTCTTCGGTTCCTTGCAGATCCTGAATATGAGCTGAGCGTGGCGGTGAGTGAAATGATCCTTTACAGGCACACATTCCCACAGAGCCTCTCCATAACCTTGTGGAACGCCTTCCAAGAATAGTGGAAGCTGCTAAAGCTGCAAAGTGGGGACCAACTCCATGTTAAAGTCTATTGATCTGAATGCAGTATCATTAAAGTACCTGTTGGTGTAATGGTCAATGCGTCCCAGTACTTTTGTCCATATAGTGTGTAAATCACCTTTGTCCTGATTGGCTGCTCTGTATTGTGCCTCACTTAATAAGCTATAAAGGTTGAAATACTCCTTGAGTATTTGAACCTGTGAATGATTGAATGGGTGAGACTGCTGTAGGCTGGATTTGCAAGAATGATTGACACCTTGAATCAGGGTTTTTAACCCCAAACCCAAACAGCTTAATACAACCCACTACATGTTTACAATGCATGCTTTACTTTTGCCTGCATTTATATTTATTTCTTTATAGCCAAATATACCTCAATAAAACCAGCTTAGATTGAACCTTACATTGCTACTATGCAAAAATAAAAAAAAATGCTGCATGCAGTTTACTTATAACTATTTTATTTTAGATTAAAACTTAAATCTGCCATTGTGGATTCATTCATGACATACAGCTCCAGAAAAAAAATAAGAGACCACTTCAGTTTATTTTTAAATCAGCATTTCTGAGTATGACAACCATTCCATGCCAGTGTCTGCTAAACTCATTCTGCTTTATGAGGTACTGATTAGTGATCACCTGAATTCCATCTTATTTAAAGAAGAAAAGTATTAAAAAACCCTGCTGTAATCAACACTCTCCTCTTGCAGCGTGACCAGATGGATGACAAAACACTACTAGAAGTACGTCAAAGGTGATAACTGCCATTTTGTTTGAGTGAACAAGAGATTTCTTTTCTTTTAATTATTCAAATTCTGTAAACACTGCATCATTTCTCTTATTTTGATGTTTTGCCATTTTCTTTAAAATTATAAATTAAGATATAAATTGAATATAAATATGTATCACACGGTATTTATGCATTTAACACTTTCCCCTGCAGTTTTCTAACCAGCTGTCCTTTGGGCAAAACCACTTGTCTAGTGGCCCCCAGGTAGTCTGAGTTTCAGACCCCTGGCTTAAACACAAACAAATTCAGATTATTTGTATTTCATGTATTTTGTTTATGGTTTTATTTACTTTATTCCTCTACGTATGGCTAATTTATTGTTGATTTGTTTATCTTCATTGTCAAAAAAACAATGAAGTTAATTCCTCTTACATAGAAAATATTCTGATGTCCGGAAATGTCCCTGCCTGCCTCCTAAAGCATTTGGAAAATCTTTCTGGCGTTTCATTAACTCAAAATCTGTGATGACTGCCAGCCAGAAGAATGTCAAATTTATTGTCATATCATGATTGATATCCTCTCAATCTCATTTAGGTAAGTATTTGTTCTTTCTTGGTTTTGCAATTAAATTTCCAAATAAACAGACCAAAGCAAGTTTTGATCAAATTAATGGTGATACAGCTGCACTTTCTGAATTGCAGTACATTAGACTGATGAACCAATGGGATGACGATGTGTTCCATTACTAGAGGGGGTAGATGGTACAGATGGCACAATGGCACCGTGTCCAGACTGAGCATTCATTAATTAAGCTGTGTGTGTGTGTGTGTGTGTGTATGTGTGTGTGCGCGTGTGCATGTGTGAATGTGAGTGTATGAGTGTGTGTGTGTGTGTGTGAGTGAACGCTGACTGAGCAGAAAGGGCCACAGGCTGATTTCAAGCATGAGTGACAGAATGGCAGTCGGAAGACAGAAGAGGTGCGGAGTGAACTGAAGAAAGAGCGAGAGAGAGAGAGAGAGAGAGAGAGAGAGAGAGAGAGAGAGAAAGAGAGAGACATAGTGGAAGAGGGAGGGATGACAGCTGTAGCAAAAATGAAAATTCTGCCTGTCCCTCTGTTAGCATGTGAAAAGAAGTGCAATGACATGCTCTCAGTATGTAAGAAATCTAGTATTATTTAATTACAATGCATGTAAATCATATCATACCACAGTTTGTTCTGAAATCAGTCTTAGGCTGAAATGCATTCTGCGAGTGCCAACATTGGACTCATGTCCGAGCCCTCGGCTTGCTGATTTTTACACAGTGCCAAATTGGAGAGCTATCTTTATTGAGAGAGAACATTATAAATGGCATGTTTTTCAGTACATTAACAAAACTGCATTGCGTACATTGTGTACTCTGGCGGTGTGGGATGGGTTGGTTGGTGTGTGGAAGGGTGGTTAATTATCTGAGATGTTCAGCATACCTGTGGGCAGTTCCATTTTTTCATGCCATCAATGTGGTTAAATGTTTTAATAAAAATTTTTGATTAAAAATACAAATATTCAGTTTCACTAAAAGTGCAATAAGGCACAAATTTTCCACTCCTGCTATTAAGACAATCCACCGTATGGACAAAAGTAGTCTGTTACACCAACAGGGACTTTAATGACATTGCATTCAAATACATCGACTTTTATATGGTCTTTGTCCTCCTTTGCAGCTGCAACAGCTTCCACTCTTCTTGAAAGGCTTTCAAAAAAATTTTGGCGTGGGAATTTGTGCCCATTAAATTTGGAATTAATGACCGGTCATGTCCCATCTACTTTCATGTCTGCAGTGGTCACACCATATCTGACCGGTACAACAGCAGACCGGTATCTCTTCTCTCCTTCCTTCTCTCGTGCCGTTTATAACGAACTCAGTTTGTTTCTTTCTCAAAACCGGCTTCGGGACCCTCACCAGTCCGGGTTCAAGGCGGCACACTCTACTGAAACTGCTCTACTTGCCATCTCCGAAGAACTTCATGCAGCTAGATCAGCCAACTTGTCTTCTGCTCTGATTCTTCTTGACCTTTCTGCAGACTTTGACACAGTCAACCATCAGATACGCCTGGACACTCTCTAACCTTGGGATCTCAGGCACAGCCTGGCAATGGTTTGCATCCTACCTTGATGACAAGAGGTACCAGGTAGCATGGCAAGGTTCCCAGTCTGCTCCACAAAGATTATCCACTGGTGTTCCACAGGTCTCCGTCCTTGGACCGCTTCTCTTTTCTCTTTATACTGGTTCTCTTGGGGATGTAATAGCCTCACATGGTTTTTCCTACCACTTTTATGCTGATGACACGCAATTTATTCTCTCTTTCCCTTCCAGTGACTCAACCCACATCTCAGACTGTCTGGCCACCATCTCCTCTTGGAAGATGACCCACCACCTCAAGCTGAGTCCCAGCAAGTCCACGACCTCATCGTTTCTGTTCGAAAATCGGTTATCGTCCCTTCAAAGAAGGTGAGAAATCTTGGTGATATGCTAGATGAAGATCTGTCTTTCTCACAGCAGGTTGAACAGATCTCCAGAACAGGCAGATACCTTCTCTACAGCATCAGAAGAATCTGACCTTTTCTTACCATGAAAGCGACGCAGCTACTTGTCCAATCTCTGGTCACAAAGTTAGAAGGATGGCGTTGTCCAAAATGTTTTGGTATGCTTGATTTTAAACACCTGTGGGTATGACTGAAACAACTGCGTTCGATAATTAAGCAGTGTGGCCAAATACTTTTGTCCATATACTGTATCAGTGAGGCCTAGACTGGGGCTATGGCGAAGATACTGCATAACTTCCCTGGACCAGTCCTAAATCTTTCAGACATGAGAGTGAAGGTGAGGTACTGGACTTCTCGGGGTACTGTCAACAAAACATAAAACAATGCAGCCAATAAGAGTAGCCAGGTTTATCAAGCTTGTTTAATGCTAAGGGACCAGCAAAAGGCATGAAAACCACAAAATAACAAAATGTGTGAACTTGAGGAGAAACTGCAAGAGAAGTGTAAGATATGGGCCTCTAAGTATTAAGGCTTATTCACCCGTGCTTGCATCGACCACTGGTTGTTGCATAAAGAAGTAACAAGTTTGACCAACTAACCAGATACCAGTTGTAAAATACTATTCTGAATATACAAACTGAACAAAATGGAAATGAGTGCCATGAGGACCGTAGCACTGACAA
Organism: Hydrocynus forskahlii; assembly: GCA_037974365.1. NCBI lineage: Eukaryota > Metazoa > Chordata > Actinopteri > Characiformes > Alestidae > Hydrocynus > Hydrocynus forskahlii. The sequence continues at coordinate 13,591 of JBBPCX010107542.1, forward strand.
ACACAGTTCAAACATATTTCATAGTCTGGTTTAAGTAACAGCTCAACAGGGGGAATCTTCTGGAAAGTGGAGGATAAATAAAAGAGAGGGATGCAAACAGAGCCAGGGGCAGAAGGGAGTGAGAGAGAATGAAAGAGTGAAGTGGGATGAAAGTGGGCCAAAGCCAGAGAGGTCATGAGCATGGGACACAGTGAAAGAGCAAAACAACTGAGAGACAGAGAGAGAGAGAAAGAGAGAGTGCGAGCAAGCAGGCGAGCACTGGATGCCCAGGAGGTGATTTATTGGGCCTGGTGCCAAATCAGAATTTGGCTCCTTTGAGGTGTTTGTTGAAATGCCAGGTTCCTTTTGATTTTGTGTAGATAGATATGCTAAATAAATAAATAAATAAATAAATAAATATAGAGAGGAAGGAAGATGTTTGAATGTATATTTATATATGCATATGTTTGTGTGGTGTGTGTGTGTGTGTGTATGTGTGTTGCTTTGTTGCAATGCGTGGGTGTGTATGGCTGAGGTGTGTATGAGGGAGGGAGAACTGGATCCCTTTAAGCTTCATTGTTCACTGCTGCTCTACAAACGGCTTGATAGAATGTAAATTAGAGAGAGAGAGATTAGAGAGAGAGAGAGAGAGAGAGGGAGAGAGAGAGACATTTTGGTGTCTACGTGCGAGGCACTTTACAGCCCAGTGAGAGAAAGAAAGAGAGAAGAAAGGAGGTTGGGGGACTGAAAAGGTGGAAAGACAGAGAGAAAACTGGAGCCAGCCAGATGAAGTGAGAGAAAATCAAGGAAGGAAGAGAGAGGAAGGGTTAGAGCTCTCCTGAGGAGAAACCGGATCTCTCTCCAGACCTCTGTTCTGTTTTTCTCTTCTTCCCATAGACATCCTCTCATTCATCTCTCACTCTGCCTCTCTCTCGCTTTCACTATTGTTGAGGTCATACAATGCCTCGATTTTTTTCCCCCATTAGATCTTGAGGTGGCGTAATCAGGCACAAATAACGTGATCCACCTCGACTCTCAAAAAACTGCATTATAGGAAATGTGCTGTACAGTTTTTTTCTGACTTTATTCCCTTTATTATATTACATTTGTATTCAAATGAACCAGTAATCCCCTTGTTATGGGTTGGCGGAGCAGCTAGGAAGCAACCCTGGAGGTGTGAGGCAACAGCGCTACCCACTGCGCCACCATGGGGCCACAAAAATTAAAAATTAAATAAGAAAAATGTTTAAACATGATTGCTTAACTTGTATTTAACTTCTTATCCATAACAGCTGTCACTGCTGATATTGGTGAATTCACCACAAGCCTACTTTTACAGCACTGGGAAACGTTTGAAGGCAATCTCATCTTTTTTTGCAGTATTAAATTTTTTGACGCTTTTGCTAACAAAGCTTGATTTCTCAAAGAGAAAAATGGATGGTGCTGATATTAGAAAATGGCATGCTTCTCAATACATTTATAAAACTCAGTAGCGTTCTGTTCTGTGCACATTGTGTAGTCTGGCAGTGTGGGATGGGTTGGTTTGTGGAAGGGTGGCTAATTATCAGTTGTAGTAGCCATGTTTAGCATACTGTGGGCAGTTTCATTTTTTCAATGTTTTGAATGTGGTTACATGTTTTAATAAAAACCAATAAAATGGACAAGAATTTGCATAGGGAAAAGAAAGAAGTGTCTAAAAGAAAACGTAAGTAGTAAAAAGTATAATTTTTTGTACTGTAAAAATACAAATATTCAGAATCAGAAAACTTTATTGATCCTCTTGGTCACTCTCTCCAACCTTGGGATCTCAGGCACAGCCTGGCAATGGTTTGCATCCGGAGGTACCAGGTAGCATGGCAAGGTTCCCAGTCTGCTCCACAAAGATTATCCACCGGTGTTCCACAGGTCTCCGTCATTGGACCACTTCTCTTTTCTCTTTACACTGGTTCTCTTGAAATAGCCTCACATGGTTTTTCCTACAACCTCGATGCTGATGACACGCAACATATTCTTTCTTTGCCTTCCAGTGACAACCAGGTCTCAACCTGCATCTCAGACTGTCTGGCTGACATCTCCTCTCGGACCCTTTCTCACCACGAAAGCTATGCAGTTACTCGTCCAGTCTCTGGTCATCTCCAAACTAGAGACTACTGCAAATCTCTACTGGTGGGACTTCCATTGAAGGTAACAAAACCACTTCAGCTGATTCAGGATGTAGCTGCGAGGTTAGTCTTCAATGCTTCAAAATTCTCATACACCACACCTTTACTAAGGAACCTTCACTGGTTCCCTGTGGCCATCCGCAGTTCAAATCCTTAACAGGCCAAGAATGGACTTGCACCCACCCCCATATATATCAGTACTGATCAAGCAGCATGTAACTTCTAGTTCTCTCAGGGCTTCAAGCACTGCTCGTCTGGAACCTCTGTTGCTTTTCTCAGTCTTGGGCCCCCAGTGGTAGAATTAACTCCCTCCTCTGATCAGATCTGCAGAGTCCCTCACTGTCTTCAAGCATCGTATGAAGACTCACCTCTTCAAGGAACACCTTGGTAACCAACTCTGCCTCTTGTTTCTGCCTATTTATTTTTTCTTCCCCATTTTCACTTAAAAATACCTTACTCTTATCTCCATGCCTTCCTTACTTTTGCCTTAACCTCTGACTTTTCTTTGAAAGAAGTCATTTAGGTGTACTTAGCTTGCAGTAACTTGGTTGAATAGCGGACATTGATTTAAGTATCGCTTTACACGTTTGAGGAACAGATGTGGACTACTTGAGCACTGATGTACGGCGCTCTGGATAAGAGCATCAGCTAAATGGCGTAAATGTAAATGTTATGAATTAATAGACACACAGAGACAAAAGCAATATAAAACATAAAGTCTAAATAAATCCAATAAAATTCTGCTGAAAAACCACAATATGAAATACACTATGATATATGCTGGGTGTAAATGCTAAGATCAGTAGTTGATCAGTAATATCGACTTCATTAGTAATATCCATGTAGTAAGACTAATGCACGTAATTGAAATAATATATTGCACATAATGAAATGATTTAGCACACAATAAGAAAACTGCACATTATGCTACATATGGTAAGACTATTTTAGCACCCAATAAGAACATTGCACAATACTGCATGTAATAGTAAGATAATAATGCACACAATAACGCTCATAATGATAGTGATTTAAACCTGATAAGAAATTGCACAACAAATTTCAATTAAATTTCAAATACAATTGCACAATAAATTTCTATTTCAATGATAAAACAATATGGCTCAAATGTTTAAAAAATTATATGTCAGTACAGTATTTTCCACTCTTGCTATTAAGAAAATATCAGTAAAAAAAGACTGGGTCTATGGAGAAAATATTGCATTACTTCCCTGGAGTATTCCTAAATCTTTCAGAGAAGAGAAAGAGTGAAGATGAGGCACTGGACTGTTTTGGGGTATTGACTTCAAAAAGGGCACAGTAAAGCATCAGGACTGTTTTTTCCGACTCATTCAAATTTCATATCCTGTCATCAGAATTCCTGACTTTGGGGCCAAAAGCCGTAAAATGCGCAGTTGGGAGTTGATGTGTGAGGCAGATAGGGAAGAAATTGAGAGAGAGAAGGAGAGAGAAAGGGGGGAGAGAGAGAGGGGGAGAGAAAGAAGGAGAGAGTGGGAGAAAGAGAGAGATAGATAGAGAATGAGAGACAGACAGTGAGAGAGAGAGAAAGAATGGGAGGGAGGGAGAGAGAGGGGGAAGGAGAGAAAGACTAAGAGGGAGAAAGAGGGTGAGAAAGAAAGAATAAGAAAGAGAGAAGGAGAGAGAGATAGAGAGAGCGAGAAAGATAGAGAGAGAGATAGAGAGAGCGAGAAAGATAGACAGAGAGAGAAAGAGAGAAAGAGAAAAAGAGAGAGAGAGAGAGAGAGAGAGAGAGAGAGAGAGAGAGAGAGAGAGAGAGAGACTAGTATATGAAACAGTGCTGATGTCATGGTTGCTGCTGCACTATAAAGTAGGTCAGCCACCATTGTGATGTCACACCCAGAGGAGCATCGCATCAGCCAATCACGAGGCAGGACACAGCCCCTCCGTCCCTTCAGAGGAAAACAGACTGCCACGCCCCCCCCTCCCAGAGCACTGCAGCTGTCTACACTCACACACACACACACACACACACACACACACACACTCAGATTATTTTCTCTCTGTGCACCACACCAAAAAACACTGCTTGCCCTGCACTCCAAAACAAAACAGCATGTTTTCAGGCCTCAAAACTGATGTATTGGACCATGTACTGGTCACAATACACTGTTGGTTTTTGGCAGATTTGAACATGCTGGAATAAATTACAGCCATAAATCACAAAACTGTTGTGATTTATGTGGTCAGTCTCATGCCTCGACTGCTGAGATGGCAGTAGACACTCAGGAGTTACGGCTGAGTGCTGATCATGCAGCTGCTCTTTCAAGAGGAATGAGACCAAGACCTCACTCACCGCCACAACCAAAAGTCTGCAGACACTTGTTCAGCTGTGGTTTCTTCTGAAATCAACCTCTACTCCTCTGAGAAGGCTTTGTGCTAGATGCTGGAACATCGCAGCGAGGATTTGATTGCATTCAGCCACACGAGCATTAGATCAGGAACTGATAATGAATGATCAAACTGTACTCCAGCTCATCCCAGTGTGATTGAATGGAGCTCCATTTCTCCACAGCCCAGTTATGGGGGAGGGGGGGTGTTATACCTCTTTAGGTGATGCTTGGCATCTCATTATTTTAGCAGTGCTTTTCTATAGCAATTATACATGCAGTGTGCACACATATGAGTGCCTGTTTTAGCACACAACAAAACAGCTGAATTAACTAATTGGAAGGTCTGTCTGAAAATGTGTAACATAGTAAGTTTGCAAAAATCCACTCTTTTTTTCTTTAAATTCACATTATTCACTTTTCAGGGTCAGGAGAAAGTAACAAAGAAGCCTCAATACCTATGTACAGCTCCAGAAAAAAAAAAGAGAGCACTGCAATGTATTTTTAAATCGTCATCTCTACAAGTGTGACAACCATTCCATGCCGATGTCTTAAATTCCTACACAAGCACCTCATTCTGCTTTGTGAGGTACTGATTAGTGATCACCTGAATCAAATCTTATTTGATGAGGAAGAGTATAAAAAACACTGCTGTAACCAACACTCTCCTCTTCCAATGTGACCAGTTGGGAGGCAAAACACTACTAGAAGTACGTCAAAGGTAATTATTGCCATTTTGTTTTAGAGTGAACAAGAGATGTGTTTTCTTTGAATTATTCAAGTTCTGTAAACACTGCATCATTTCTCTTATTTTGATGGATTGTTATTTAAAATAACAATATTTTTATATGGAAATTAAGAGAAATATTGTCAGACAAAGGTGTTCAGTTCAATACTTGCACCTACAAAAGATCAAATCTGAGAAACTGAGCATTTTTGCTTGGGGTCTCTTATTTTTTTCCGGAGCTATATTATAGGCCACATTTTTCAGTGTTTAGTGTATTTGCCTTTTGCATTGATTGTGGCCTCTTTTCAGAAAAATTGCTGTCAGTTTTTTTCCACCAACACCTTCAACATTCAGAATTTGGCTGCATTTTCTATTTCTCCTCACTCATCCATTTCTCCTCACTTATCCCAAACACATTCAGTGGTGTCGAGGTCTGGGCTCTGGAGTGGTCAGTCCATTGTTCTGAGAAAACCAACAATTTCTTTATTTGATTCGCAGTTTTTATCTCCTTTTCGGAACAAGTTATTGAAGAGCTACACAATGTTTCAGACCCACAGAGTTGAGTTGTCTTCTCACAGTGGAAGGATGGAGCTTCATGCTTGCCTCTCTCTCAAATGAGAGTGAGTGCTTTAAGTGCTGTTTATTTGATGGGGTGGTTTTGGTCGTCTACCATCTTGTACGGATATTAGGAGTGTATTATTTAATCATTTCTTTAACGCTGACTCTGGAAACTCTTCCTTTTGTCTCTTATTTTTGTTTCGCTTTCCTCTTCCTTATACAGGCGGATTATCTTCTATCTAACCTTATTTTTGGACATGAGAAAGAAATGCATGAGGCAGATACACGCTTCAAAATAAAGATGCCAGAAAGCATTCTTTGTGTGATGGCACAGAAGGACCATTTTGTATTTCCCAAAGAACTTTCCTGTGTTTTTCCCTAAAGAATCTGTTTAAAGTTTAAAACCCTCATCATAATGTGCTGTTCTTGGAAGAAGCCACAAATCAGTATAAACCATTTCCATTATGTGAAGGTCGTTCATACACTACATAGACAAAAGTATTGGGACACCTGAGCATTACACCTACAGGGACTTTAATGTCATTGCATTAAAATACATAGACTTTAATATGGGGTTGGTATCCCTTTGCAGCTATAACAGCTTCTACTCTTCTTGGAAGGCTTTCCACAAAATTTTGGAGTTTCTGTGGGAATTTGTGCCCACTTGTTCTGTAGAGCATTTATGAGGTTCAGGCACTGATGCTGGACGAGAAGGCCTGGCTCACAATCTCCGTTCCAGTTCATCCCAGAGGTGTTGGATGGGGGTGAGGTCAGGACTCTATGCGGGCCAGTCAAGTTGTTCCACACGGAACTCATCCAACCATGTCTTGCTTTGTGCACTAGGGTACAGTCATGCTGAAATAGAAAAGGTTCTTCCCCAAACTGTCCACAAAGTTGGAAGTGTCCAAAATGTCTTGGTATTCTGAAGCATTAAGATTGTCCTTCACTGGAAGTGAGGGGCCATATGAATCAACTATTAAGAGGCTTGTCCCAATACTTTTGTTCATATGGTGCTCCATTAAAAAGTTCTTCATACTAACACATCTCATGTACAAACAGGTTGCTTGTGCGAATTTTAGTATCTGTTGTAAAGGTAACAATATGGTTGAGTAAAAATTCAGTCTTGAAAATTCAATACTGCTGACACTGACATTTCCTTTAGGGAACTGATTCTGAAAATAATTCTTTTTTTAAGTTAATGGTGAAAAATTGTAAACGATTGTAGCAAATGAATGTGTAAAAAAGAAACTACATTTCCTTCCTCCACCTCTATTGGAAAATGGGCACAGGCAGCCACGGTGGACACAGTGATTGATCTGTAATTCCTTCGGAATTCCTTAGTTCCTTAGATAAGATAATGTCTTTAGGGAACAGCTTTTGTTGGGAGGACACAGCAGGAGACTGATACTGAAAATGAATAATGAATGAGCACATATGGTGCTGTACATTCATAAACATGTTTTTAAATTTTGTTAAAATGTCCTAACTGGCATTTCCTACATATCAAATATACAAATATATATGGCAAATACAGAACATTATATATTGACCTGACAGTTTGAGAGCAGCTACTTTGACCAATAAGATACTCTTGTTAACAGCCAGATTAATGGGAACATAATTGGAAGTTAACCAAATAACTGTTTAAATTATGCATATTGCACTCATAATGTGCCGCTAATGTAATAGCCTCTACTCCAGCACGGGCCATTGTTGCTCTGAACCCATATTCAACACTTTCTCCTAGTTCTAAATCAGTCTGCTTGCTGCGTTAACCTATTCAAAAATATACAATGGCTGAATACAAGTCATGAGGCATCAAGAAACTGACTTTTCTAACATGACTTCAGTACCAAAAAAACACATATTACTTGAGTTCTTCAAGTTGTGCACACCACCTCTCCTTTGTGTTTTACAGCTCCATCTACAACTCTGTAAAGCTCTTCAGATGTGTAAAGATCGTAGGTAAATATTTGACTTAAAGTGGAACATTATAAAGTACATTTCAATTGATTTTTTCTCCCTCTTCTGATTAAAATACCCAACCAAAAGAAAACTACAACTACGATCATTTCTCTTTTACCACCAATTAAAAATCTTTGAGTGTTCAGAATCAGAATCAGACTCAGAAAATGTTATTGATCCCAGAGGAAATTGCTTATGGTGTGACTGCCACAACACACAGACACAGAGAGACACAAGACACAGAAACACAAGAATCATGTAAATAAAATCTAAATGTTTTGGTCACATTAGAGGGATGAAAACCGAATTTACCATCAATTTGAAACCCAGACCATGTATCACCCAGACCGCATGTGTCAGAGTGCAAGGAGAGGGAAGGGGAGGACGCACACAGCAGTTGAGGTGCACTTCAGGTTTTTAATATAACCAACACGAGACAGAAAACAAACCTAAACCCCGGCTCGAGGAAACAAAACAAGACGGGACACTGCAGACCCGTGCTCCC